>JAWQFJ010021398.1:47500-62619 GCA_034096865.1 Theodoxus fluviatilis
ATTAGAGTGGAAGGGGAAGGAGGATAGATAGGAAGACGGATTAGAGTGGAAGGGGAAGGAGGATAGATAGGAAGAGGGATTAGAGTGGAAGGGGAAGGAGGATAGATAGGAAGACGGATTAGAGTGGAAGGGGAAGGAGGATAGATAGGAAGGGGGAAAGAGAGGAAGGGGAAGGGGGGATTAGAGTGGAAGGGGAAGGAGGATAGATAGGAAGGGGGAAAGAGGGGAAGAGGAAGGAGGATAGATAGGAAGATGGAAAGAGAGGGAGGGGAAGGGGGAAAGAGAGGAAGGGGAAGGAGGATAGATAGGAAGAGGGATTAGAGTGGAAGGGGAAGGAGGATAGATAGGAAGGGGGAAAGAGAGGAAGGGGAAGGGGGATTAGAGTGGAAGGGGAAGGAGGATAGATAGGAAGGGGGAAAGAGAGGAAGGGGAAGAAGGATAGATAGGAAGATGGAAAGAGAGGGAGGGGAAGGAGGAAAGAGAGGAAGGGGAAGGAGGATAGATAGGAAGAGGGATTAGAGTGGAAGGGGAAGGAGGATAGATAGGAAGGGGGAAAGAGAGGAAGGGGAAGGGGGGATTAGAGTGGAAGGGGAAGGAGGATAGATAGGAAGGGGGAAAGAGGGGAAGAGGAAGGAGGATAGATAGGAAGATGGAAAGAGAGGGAGGGGAAGGGGGAAAGAGAGGAAGGGGAAGGAGGATAGATAGGAAGAGGGATTAGAGTGGAAGGGGAAGGAGGATAGATAGGAAGGGGGAAAGAGAGGAAGGGGAAGGGGGGATTAGAGTGGAAGGGGAAGGAGGATAGATAGGAAGGGGGAAAGAGGGGAAGAGGAAGGAGGATAGATAGGAAGATGGAAAGAGAGGGAGGGGAAGGGGGAAAGAGAGGAAGGGGAAGGAGGATAGATAGGAAGATGGAAAGAGAGGGAGGGGAAGGGGGAAAGAGAGGAAGGGGAAGGAGGATAGATAGGAAGAGGGATTAGAGTGGAAGGGGAAGGAGGATAGATAGGAAGGGGGAAAGAGAGGAAGGGGAAGGAGGATAGATAGGAAGAGGGATTAGAGTGGAAGAGGAAGGAGGATAGATAGGAAGGGGGAAAGAGGGGAAGAGGAAGGAGGATAGATAGGAAGATGGAAAGAGAGGGAGGGGAAGGGGGAAAGAGAGGAAGGGGAAGGAGGATAGATAGGAAGAGGGATTAGAGTGGAAGGGGAAGGAGGATAGATAGGAAGGGGGAAAGAGAGGAAGGGGAAGGGGGGATTAGAGTGGAAGGGGAAGGAGGATAGATAGGAAGGGGGAAAGAGGGGAAGAGGAAGGAGGATAGATAGGAAGATGGAAAGAGAGGGAGGGGAAGGGGGAAAGAGAGGAAGGGGAAGGAGGATAGATAGGAAGATGGAAAGAGAGGGAGGGGAAGGGGGAAAGAGAGGAAGGGGAAGGAGGATAGATAGGAAGAGGGATTAGAGTGGAAGGGGAAGGAGGATAGATAGGAAGGGGGAAAGAGAGGAAGGGGAAGGGGGGATTAGAGTGGAAGGGGGAAAGAGAGGAAGGGGGAGGGGGGATAGAGGACAGAGGGATTAAGAAGGAGTATAAAGAGGTGGAGAAGAAAAAGACGAGTGAAGGATAAACGGCAAAAACGGGAGAATATACTTATTTTCAATACCCCAAAACATATACATTCTTAGCAGTATCATTTTGTTAACACATACAGCATCTCTTGCTTTAATCTCTGTTCATCTAGTGAGATAAACAAGTATGTACTTACTATCTAAAACACATATTTCGACACAAACCTTCTTGCACAACACGTTGAAATAAATAGGGATATTGTGAACAAGCTGACCCTATAAATGTAATCACATGTCCGAACTTGTTTCATTTTTTTATAATGCTTTTTACTCAGTCTCCTCAGTTTGCTTGCAAACTTTGTTTTTTTCAAAATTGATATGAAACTCTGATCATCAATGCTACAGTGAGGAATAACTGCAGAAAATACAAAAAAACATTTGCACCGATATTCTCTAGAGTGTGAAATGTGTATAACAATTTTATGTAAATATTTTGTTCCTATAGACATTCTTGGATATTGATATCGATGAGGAATCATTTTCAGACAGAAAAAATGTCATACATTCCTCTTACTCAGTTTTAACGTTGCTCAGTGCCGAAAAGCCGAATTGAAAAAAAGAGTTGCTTCCCTTTATCTGTGAATGATTTCAACAGCGATTGGTCTCACCCAGCTTAAAGATTTTGTTTTTCGATAAAGACGTGAAATCGAAAATTATAAACGTGTATTTAGAAATATCTTTGAGTTTTCAAACTACATTTATGTCCGAACGTTTTCTACAATCGTGGGTCTGCAAATAACAGGACAGAGGTTCCCAAGGTGAGATACCTTATGGAAGGGAGTTGCTTCCCCTGATTAGTTGTCTGCTTGAAATGGACGAAGGGAAGTAATCCGCATTTTTAGTGCAATGTTGTTCCTTAAAATCCACTTTACAGAGCCAGAAAACAAACACGAACAACTTTCAGTCAAAATGCGACCCACATCAAACGCTATTTCCTTCACCAGACATTTTGTTTCAATGCAGCAGACCGTAAAATTTCACACAAGAATTGGTGAAAGACGTGATCTAGCACTGGCGTTCTCCGCCATGGCAATCACGGAACACCGTGGCTTGTGTGCTGGAAGGTGTGGAAGGGACTGAGAGGCCCGTTTCCCACGAAGCAAGGTTGATGATTAATACCCCTCCCCCACGAACAGAGGCCACCAAACCATCACACGTGTTAGGAAAGCCCAGTGTGGCCAGAGTAGTTTGCAAAGAGCCAAGCTCCCAACGCCATGCACCTCAAAGAGCAACTACGAATACACGGATGAATACTAGACTGCCCTAAACGTTTCGTTACTGATCTCTAGTGGGTGAAAATCGTATATCAAGTAACCTTCATCTTTATATTTCACTTTCAGAATTTTCATTGTTCTCTGGGGGTGTGAAAAGTTATTCAATTTATTTCCCCTCCAAATTCTAGTTTGAATTGTTGCAGATAAATTTTGTTGAATTACAGAGAGGTATTTGTTGATTTAGCTAATTTTAATATTCTTTGTCTTCTTTCTTTCGATCAACACGTGCTTTCATCTCTAAAACAAAATTACATTTCCTTTTCCATTTAAGTAATTTAATTTAGGGCGAGGAATAAAAATAGTCATTAAAACAACTCGTATCTACAATTAATTATGCACAGTGGCAAACACACACATAAAACTCCACCAAAAAGTGCTGCTGTTAACTTTTTTTAAGGGTCACAAAAACCAGCAACTTGAAAAGGGAACTGAGGGGTGGAGGGTGGAGTATGGGGGGTGGGGGGTGGGAGTGGGTCATGGTGTGTACCTGTTGAACTTCGGCGGTGGTGCTCTTAAAGAGCTCTATATAGCGGCTGCCCATACTGCCACGGTGCTTCTGCAGGGCTTTAGTGGCTTCTTCGTCAGTGCCAAACATGACAAAGGCATCGCCAGTGGAGCGCCCATCCGGGTAGTGAACGAAGAGAATGCCCTCCTCCCCGTCCAGGACCGTGCACGGGGTGGGATCCCGCGAAAAGAATTCTAGCTGGAAGCGCAAAGACATGAAAGGCAGAGGCTATTAAATCCACACAAGACACGCCCACATGCAGTCGCAAGGCCTCTACATGGAGGAAGAGAAACGGTGAAGGGAGTTTTGGCATCGTTTTGCAGAGGGCCTTCCCCAAACCAACCCGAGTCTGTTTCCGCTAAGTTCTGTCAAAAACAAAAGAGGAGGGTCAAGAGATTTCAAAGGAGCTCCATTTACCCTGTCTGTATGTCACCCGCCCACCCACTGAAAGAAACACTGAAGTGAGGAACGGTATGTTACAGATGTACGTGCGAAACTACACTTCCCCCCATAATGGCACTTTACAGTGGACCTGGAAGAAAGTTAGGTTTGTTTGAGAGGCAAAAATCTATCAAGAGAGCACATGTACAAATAGGGGATACAGATATATAGACATGGTATGCAGCTTTTTCCCGCAAGGAGGATGCAGTGTAACGAACGCCGTTGCTAAACCCTACCGAGAGAAGCCAAGTGTGTTAGCTCCGTGTTCCCCCATGTTGTCGTACACCATCACCACCACAGATGCTAAGCATAGTATCCTTCCCAGACCTTTCCCTCTCTGTCTGTCGCTACCTGGTGCCGTTACCCCTAGAAACCGAAAAGCCATGACCAGCAGACGATACAAGAGCATGCTGGGCTGCTTCGCTTCCCGCCAAAGAGAATGGTAGTCAGTGTCCTGGAATCAACTTCTCTCACAGACTCTGCGATCTTTTCGGTTGTTGTTTTTGTTGAAAGAAACAATGAAGACATTACGTACGGTTGCCTATTAAAATACGTTAATAATCATTGCTCCTTCACTTATCCTGTAATCACTGTATGAAATTACAGAATTGCCGACAAAAAATTAGATATTACTTATAACTGTCCAGAATGCAGTAAATGACACGAAGTTATCCGTATGAATGTAAAATTTGGATAAACACAACTTTTCTTAATTTTCATTGTAAAAAATACATATCACGAAAATTAGTAGCCATCATAGACCAGAACATAGGCTGGAAAACAGATGGGAGTAATTTGGAGAAGACTCTGCAATGAGGCTATTCAAACAGTGGGACGTTCGGAAAGAGAAGTCAGATGAAAGGGAAAAAAACGACAAATAAAGTAAACCGGAAGTAGCCAGCAACCGCCCAGCACCGTCCAAATACCTGCAACATGACTGGACCGTGATCACCAACAGGCGACAAAACGCAAGTACCACACGCCAATTGTCTGCACTAGGTGTATCCCTAGCCACCACTTACCTGCCTTGCGCTCTCTTTAGCGCGCTATCAAACTCATGGCCAGTCGCTGAAAGTAACATGGAAACATGTCGGTCATGCAAGACCACAGCTTGGCAAAACATGGCGGAGGCGGAGGTGTTCCCCTCTCTCCCACGCACACAAAAGGAATTCGGAGTGTGATGTTGAGTTTCCATGTCTTGTTCCACAACTTAGAGACACAACGAAGCAGTATTGTCTCTCGTGATGGAATGCATGTAGAAGGAGAAGAAGGTGGAGAGTGGCTTTTAATCGACTCCACTCTGTGTGCTGAGATATACGAAAGGAGAGGGTTGCATTAAAGGCACACTTCTACCAACATGGGTTTCCGCCAAAGCTGCAACAACTCGTGGACTTTAAAAGTTCTTCAAATGAAATGAGACACAAGAAGGCAATATATTGCCAGGGAATATTTCAACAGCAGTGCAGTAAACACCCTTGTTAGAAAGCTTTCCTGAATTGATAGGGCGTAAGTGTGCCTTTAATTGATACATTTGTCTGATTATAAGTGCATGGCATTGAAGACAATATTTCACCTGGAAAAGGAACCAGTACCTACCTTGAACAAAATGTTTAAGAAAATGTCAGTTTACGTTGTGAATTCACGTACACCAACAATTGTTAAACATTCTTCAAACTGATTGTCAACTAATTCATGTCTCCTTCGATGATGACGTTCTTTTTTCTTCATTCTGTATTCGTGGATGTACAAACTTGAAATTACATGGATGTTATTGCCTACTATTCCATTTCAGCTTACAAATATAATGGTATGTTATTCCTAATACGCAATACAAAGTGCAGAAACGGAGAGCTAATATTTTCCTTTTCTGCAAAATGTTTGCGAGGGAAAAGTATGCACTTGAATGAAATTTTTTTTTGGGTGCACATCCACTAACCTAAAAGATTTTCACAATAGCATAAGAAATTGTGAGTATTGTATCCCTTATCTTAGTCTTTTTACCCATCGTATGAATCAAATAAATGACTGATAAACCAACTCCAATGAATAAGCGTTTCCTTTCAGGACCCTGTGCCCTTTCAAAGTCATTAAAGATCGTACCATTTATGCGTTCGTTTGGTATTCCCTACATCTTATTACGGGCGCTGTATAATCATTTCCATGACTTACTGGCTACACTACAGCACACAGAGACTGGTATTGCTCGCTCCACTACAGCACACAGAGACTGGTATTGCTCGCTCCACTACAGCACACAGAGACTGGTATTGCTCGCTACACTACAGCACACAGAGACTGGTATTGCTCGCTCCACTACAGCACACAGAGACTGGTATTGCTCGCTCCACTACAGCACACAGAGACTGGTATTGCTCGCTCCACTACAGCACACAGAGACTGGTATTGCTCGCTCCACTACACCACACAGAGACTGGTATTGCTCGCTCCACTACAGCACACAGAGACTGGTATTGCTCGCTACACTACAGCACACAGAGACTGGTATTGCTCGCTCCACTCACCACTTGCTGGGATGTGGAGGTAAAGGGAAGACCGCGCATGCGTATGATGACCTCACCACCACGTGACAGGAAAGCTTGGGCTTCCGTGTTGCTGCCTGGCAACCAAAGGTCAGGGGTCAATACAAATCATGAAATATTTGCATTACCATCTCTCATCGACATCAACGCATATATACTGTTCATAGAAACCGAATTGGCGCTATGGTTCTAGGTTTGTGAATCAGTCCAAACGAAGAAAGTCCAGAACAGTGATTAGGAATGTGCGGCAGTATTAAGGGTTTAGGGGTAAAATGCCCTATTTGTTGAAGTAATATGGATATCTGAAACTACTGAAATCTGAAATCTAAATACTCTGATTACAATACCCAGACCCAAAATAAATAAATCTCTGAAACAATAGAAAGAATCGGCAAATATAAACTCTGAAGACCCCGATTACAGTAGCCTAGCCAGATTAAAACAAACAACTATCTGAAGTAATATAGAGAATCGGTACATCTAAACTCTGAAGACCCTGACAACGGGAATCACATTTTCGTAAGGAGTCTGAATCCCGACTTTGACCAATGAAGACCCTGACAACAGAATGCGGACTTTGACCTATGAATGTCCTGACAACAGAAGGCGGACTTTGACAACTGAAAACCCTGACGACTGAAGGAGGACTGACCAATGAAGACCCTGACAACAGAAGGTGGACTTTGACAACTGAAGATCCTGACAACAGAAGGTGGACTTTGACCAATGAAGACCCTGACAACAGAAGGTGGACTTTGACCAATGAAGACCCTGACGACAGAAGGCGGACTTTGACAACTGAAGGCCCTGACGACAGAAGGTGGACTTTGACAACTGAAGGCCCTGACAACAGAAGGCGGACTTTGACAACTGAAGGCCCTGACGACAGAAGGCGGACTTTGACAACTGAAGGCCCTGACGACAGAAGGTGGACTTTGACCAATGAAGACCCTGACAACAGTAGGTGGACTTGGACAACTGAAGGTCCTGACGACAGAAGGCGGACTTTGACAACTGAAGGCCCTGACAACAGAAGGTGGACATTGACAACTGAAGGCCCTGACGACAGAAGGTGGACTTTGACCAATGAAGACCCTGACAACAGAAGGTGGACTTTGACAACTGAAGGCCCTGACGACAGAAGGCGGACTTTGACAACTAAAGGCCCTGACGACAGAAGGTGGACTTTGACAACTGAAGGCCCTGACGAAAGAAGGCGGACTTTGACAACTGAAGGCCCTGACGACAGAAGGTGAACTTTGACCAATGAAGACGCTGACGAATGAAGGCGGACTTTGACAACTGAAGGCCCTGACAACAGTAGGTGGACTTGGACAACTGAAGACCCTGACGACAGAAGGTGGACTTTGACAACTGAAGGCCCTGACGACAGAAGATGGACTTTGACCAATTAAGACCCTGACGACAGAAGGCGGACTTTGACGACAGAAGGTGGACTTTGACAACTGAAGACCACGACAACAGTAGGTGGACTTGGACAACTGAAGACTGACGACAGAAGGTGGACTTTGACAACTGAAGGCCCTGACGACAGAAGGTGGACTTTGACCAATGAAGACGCTGGCGAAAGAAGGCGGACTTTGACAACTGAAGGCCCTGACAACAGTAGGTGGACTTGGACAACTGAAGACCCTGACGACAGAAGGTGGACTTTGACAACTGAAGGCCCTGACGACAGAAGATGGACTTTGACCAATTAAGACCCTGACAACAGAAGGTGGACTTTGACAACTGAAGACCCTGACAACAGAAGGTGGACTTTGACAACTGAAGGCTCTGTAGACAGAAGGCGGACCCACCTCCAGCCACGTTGATGAAGTCCTTGCCGGTGGCGCGGTAGACCTCGATGTAGCGCTGCCCGATGTGGTGCTTGTGGCGCTTGAGGGCCAAGTCACGGTGCTCCTCGGACGCCAGGCGAATGAGCGCCTCTCCGTTCCTCCTGCCCTGGGGACTCAGGCACAGAGCCACGCCACCCCTGCAGGAAGGATAACCAGTGGGTAGAGAGAGACTTGGGGAAGGGGCGTCAGGGGTAGTCAGAGGTCACCATAGAAAGACCGAGATTGACAGGAGAAGAGCAGAGATGTTCATGTAGATGAAGATGTGGAGTTACAGTGGATTATGTGTGTGTGTGTGTGTGTGTGTGTGTGTGTGTGTGTGTGTGTGTGTGTGTGCATGCGTGTGTGCGTGCGTGTGCGTGTGTTTGTGTACATGGGTGTGCGTGCATGCAACTATTATTCAGATAGTAATGCTGCGTCTCTGAGGGTGAGAAGGAACAGAAAAAGTATTATGTGAGTCGAAAAGGAAAGAGAGAAAATGAAAAAAAACTCTCCCCCCCCCCTCCCCCTCCCTCTCTCTCTCTCTCTCTCTCTCTCTCTCTCTCTCTCTCTCTCTCTCGAATGAGAAACATTTTCTATTTTATTGTCCTTTGTATAATGATCTACGTAATAAATACATAAATGAATACATCAAATGTCCAGAAGCTGTTGATGCCACCTTTTTGATAGATGGACATGGATACATGAAAACACGCAAGGTAGCAATGTATCTTTATTATGCCTTCCGATTACGAGACCAATTTCTTGCTAGTTTAGAACATGACCATGAACAATAATGTTATGATGAAAGAATGTACGTTAATACTATATTTATAATGTTTCCATTGTTTGATTGTTACCGATACGTACTAGCCAATGTGTTCACTTGGATTCTACACCTTGTTTCAAATTGTGGCTCAAGTATACTGGCTCCTCAAAAAGAAGCAAGTCATGTACATGTATGTATTGTTGTGATGGGCCGGTGGCCTAAACAATAAAATCAATCAATCAATCAATCTCTCTCTCTCTCTCTCTCTCTCTCTCTCTCTCTGTCTTTCTCTGTCTCTCTCTCTCCGTACTTGGCGATGTTGAGTCCCTTGAAGAAGCGCGCAATGTCCTGGTCCGAGGACTGCCAGGGAAGACCGCGGGCCCTTACCACAGTGTTCTCGTCCACGTGCTCGGCCTTGCTGCTACAGGTAAAATGCATGGTGGAGTTAGCTTGAAGGGATGAAGGGATGAAAGAAATAATGAACGAACGAATTAACAAATGAACGAATGAATGCATGAATGAATGAACGAATGAACGAACGAATGAATGAACGAACGAATGAACGAACGGATGAATGAACAAATGAATGAATGAATGAATGAATGAATGAATGAATGAATGAATGAATGAATGAATGAATGAATGTAGATTTACGGCGTATCAGCTGTTGGTGGCTATGCAAGATCATTGATCACAATGATCACCAGGGCTGCTTGGAGCAAGTACTTGAGAAGTCCCCATTTCCATCAGTCATTCGCCTGTTGCGAATCGCGCAGAGAGACACGGTGGGTATACTCTCACCCCCAACCCACAGGGGTGGGGGTGGGGGTGTGGGGTGGAGTCCGAGGGGTGGAGTCAGTAAGGCGTGTGTGTGCGCGTGTGTGTGAGCGCGCGCGCGTGCTGACGTACGTGAATGTGTGATATGTGTGGTGTGCAACTATGTGTGTAAATGTATTTTTCCGTGTAAGTGCGAGCTTACTGATGCCAGTGCATGCGTGTGCATGCATAAGCGTCTTCATGCATCGTTTTGTGTATCTGCACGCTTGTCAGTGAGTGGACAAGTTCGTCAGTGCGCGTATGTGCTCGTGTGTATATAAGTGCACGTGTGCGTGTCCTTGCACGCACAGGTCTATGCATGCCTGCGTTTATTTATGTACGTTAGTACGTGTTGGTGTGCGTGTTGGTGTGCGAGCGTGTTTGCGAGTGTGTTTTGGTGTTCTCACACCTACACACTTTCCCTCGATCGAGACAGCACTCGGCATCAGGGCGGGAGGCCTGTTCGGAGCTCCTCCACTCCTCGGGGCAATACTGGACAAATTGCATTTCTCCCTGAAGGGGACTGCCGCGAATGGCGAGCGGTCTTATCACGTGTTCGTCATCATTTCCTCGCCCTGGCAGGCCTGTCCCCATCACGCATGCGCGAACCAGGTGCGAGGAACAAACACAAGCGCCACCTATCGACCAGATCAACGCTTCAGCCTCGCAATCATCTTCACGCGTTGCCATGGAAACTGCATTTCCGTTCGTTCCGACCAGGATCGAAGCCTGAGGTCGCTTTGGAAAACGGAAAAGATTTGTGGCACCATTTTCCCTTCGGCTCTCGACCGAAGCTAAGGGGTTGAAAAGGGATTATCACTATTGATTGCTTGTGACGATGAATGGTGCAGGAGAGAAGATTAATTTGACCTCGATACAAGTTGTTTTGCAGGACACAGGTCCCAGACTGGCAATTTGTGCCCGGATGTCGTGCCGGCATTGTCTTTACTGACAGGTTTATTGGGGCCTTCTGTAATGAACGACCCGTGACACACTCAGCATGCACCCGCTGCCTTTTCTGTGCTATCAAAAGCACTTAGTCAGGGCTAAAACGGTGAAAACTATAAAATTCACGAACAAGTTGTGAGTTTTTTTCTTCTGCAAAATGGGTCACGGATAACCCATGTAATGATATAAAGATCAACATGGAGACTTATCCATAATCCTGCCCATCTAAACAGTGCTGCATCTACTGCTTGTATTCGGTCACTTAACCGTGTCTAAAACTGGACAATCTCGTGTAAATCTCGCGAGCAAATTATAACTACAACATGGGTTAAGATAAGCGTGGGGGCTTGTCCATAATCCAGCCTATCTAAATAATACATCTCTACGGCTTGCATTCGGCCACTTAACCGTATTTATAACTGAACTCTTATCAACACAATGAGCAAATGTCATTCCTACAACACGGATCACCATTAGAGCACGTAATGATAAAAATCTCAATGAAGGGACTCGTCCACATTCCATACTGTTCGAATGATATCTCTTTTATGGTTTGAATTTGGCCACCATCAAGACTGAATGTCGTTGAATGAAATGACTGACTTACATAGCAGAATGAAATGATTGACTTATGTAATAGTATGAAATGACCGATTTACATAGCTGGATGAAATGATTGACTTATATAATAGAATGAAATGACTGACTTACATAGCAGAATGAAATGACCGATTTACATAATTAAATGACATGATTGATTTACATAGTAGATTGAAATGATTGATTTGCATAGTGGAATGAAATAGTTTACATAGTACATGTAGAATGAAATAATTGACTTACATAGAAGAATGAAATGTCTGATTTATATAGAATGAAATGATTGATTTACATAGTGAAATGTAGTGATTGACTTACATAGTAGAATGAAATAATTGACTTAGTAGAATGAAATAATTGACTTAGTAGAATGAAATAATTGACTTAGTAGAATGAAATAATTGATTTAGTAGAATGAAATGATTGGCTTACCAAAGCCCATGCTCCAGGCGTTCGTTGATTACTTCTGGATCCTTGAAAACATGGCCTGGAACAAAAAACAGATTGACGTAAACAATCGATGTGGACAATTTCAGACCACATTTTACTTGCCGAACACAGAGGTCATGGTTAGTACTTTTCTTGCTGCAGAAATTATCTCTCTCTCTAACTCTCTCTCTAACTCTCTCTCTCTCTCTAACTCTCTCTCTCTAACTATCTCTCTAACTCTCTCTCTCTGTAACTCTCTCTCTCTCTGTAACTCTCTCTCTCTAACTCTCTCTCTCTAACTCTCTTTCTCTCTCTAACTCTCTCTCTCTAACTCTCTCTCTCTAACTCTCTCTCTCTCTAACTCTCTCTCTCTAACTCTCTCTCTCTAACTCTTTCTCTCTAACACTCTCACTCTCTCTAACTCTCTCACTCTCTTTCTAACTCTCTAACTCTCTACCTCTCTCTCTCTAACTCTCTCTCTCTAACTCTCTCTCTCTAACTCTCTCTCTCTAACTCACTGTCTCTCTCTCTCTCACTCTCTCTCTCTAACTCACACACTCTCTCTCTCTCTCAAACTCTCTCTCTCAAACTCTCTCTCTCTCAAACTCTCTCTCTCTAACTCTCTCTCTCTCTCTAACTCTCTCTCTCACTCGCTCTCTCTCTCTAACTCTCTCTCCCTCTCTAACTCTCTCTCTAACTCTCTCTCTAACTCTCTCTCTCTAACTCTCTCTCTAACTCTTTCTCTCTAACTCTCTCTCTAACTCTCTCTCTAACTCTCTAACTCTCTCTCTCTAACTCTCTCTCTCTCTCTCAAACTCTCTCTCTCTCTCTAACTCTCTCTCTCTCTCTCTCTCTCTCTCTCTCTCTCTCTCTCTCTCTCTCTCTAACTCTCTCTCTCTCTAACTCTCTCTCTCTCTAACTCTCTCTCTCTAACTCTCTCTCTCTAACTCTCTCTCTCTCTCTAACTCTCTCTCTCTAACTATCTCTCTCTAACTCTCTCTCTCTAACTCTCTCTCTCTAACTCTCTCTCTCTAACTCTCTCTCTCTCTAACTCTCTCTCTCTCTCTAACTCTTTCTCTCTCTCCAACTCTTTCTCTCTCCAACTCTCTCTCTCTCTTTAACTCTCTCTCTAACTCTCTCTCTCTCTAAATCGCTCTCTCTAACTCTCTCTCTCTAACTCTTTCTCTCTAACTCTCTCTAACTCTCTCTCTAACTCTCTCTCTCTAAATCGCTCTCTCTAACTCTCTCTCTAACTCTCTCTCTCTAACTCTCTCTCTCTAACTCACTCTCTCTCTAACTCTCTCTCTCTCTCACTCTCTCTCTAACTCTCTCTCTTCTAACTCTCTCTCTCTTTAACTCTCTCTCTCTCTAACTCTCTCTCTCTAACTTTCTCTCTCTCTCTCTCTCCCTCTAACTCTCTCTCTCTAACTCTCTCTCTAACTCTCTCTCTAACTCTCTCTCTCTAACTCTCTCTCTCTCTAACTCACTCTAACTCTCTCTCTAACTCTCTCTCTAACTCTCTCTCTCTCTAACTCTCTCTCTTACTCTCTCTCTAACTCTCTCTCTCTCTAACTCTATCTCTCTCTAACTCTAACTCTCTCTCTCTCTAACTCTAACTCTCTCTTTCTAACTCTAACTCTCTCTCTCTCTCTCTAACTCTCTCTCTCTAACTCTAACTCTCTCTCTCTCTCTCACTCTCTCTCTCTAACTCTTTTTCTTTCTCTCTCTCTTTAACTCTCTCTCTCTAACTCTCTCTCTTTCTCTAACTCTCTCTCTTTCTCTAACCCTCTCTCTTTCTCTAACTCTCTCTCTCTCTCTCTCTCTCTCGTGTTCAAAGCAGCATAAGTGTACATTTGTGTGCATGTATGTGCACGTGTACATGTACATTCGCATCCGTTTTTTGTGAATAAAAGGAATGTTCAAACTGACCCGAATTTTTCTGACACATGATGCAACCGCACGCATTGTGTGTTTGTGCTTTTCATACGCTCTCGTCCACATGACGGTGCATGCACGAAATGAAAGTTCAAAGCCCCTCAAGCTAAGAGATATATTCACTTCTTAATTATCTTCATTTTGCGGGCCATCAATAGACACATTGCATACCGTGGCAGGCTCTTAGGAAGAAATCTGTCACATGCTCCCCTGTGGTACAGAACCTAACAACCTTGACAAGATCCTGTAAAACATTCGACGTCAGCAAATTGTCCAAGCTTTGAAACGATAAGATAAAAGAGAGAAAAAAGGGAAAGGGGAAAAAAAACACACTTTAAAGCAAAATTGTCGAGATCCACTAAAACACGCAGGCCTCTGTGCCTTTTCGAGACAAACTGTGTGCCGTTACAAAAACGTTCCCAGACAGTAGTGTAGGAGTTGGCTTACGATGACGCATATTCGCCTTGGGTGCCACCATAAACTGCTTCGTGCAATGAATAATGCACACAGGCCTCTTAACATTCAGTGGTCTCAGCATAATCCTCCTAAAACCCATTTGTCTTTAGGCAGACATAGAAACGTAGAGATGAAACATATTTCATAGTAGAATCCTCAGGCTTAAAGCCGTGTTCGACTCTACGCTACCCAACATGGTACTCATACGTTACATAACTTTATACAATTTGGTGTGAATTTGTCATTTTGCGGTTATTCCAGAAATTGCTTGAAAAACGTATTCTTGACGCAAAACTACACCCTTCTGCAACGAGTTCGTGCTCATTCAAGTACACCAACACTCCAACATTAACGAGAATTTACAGCCGCGCAAGAAAGTTGAACACGGAAGCAACAGTGGAGAGCTATGAAGCCGAATAATGGCCCATTCCATCAAGCCCAAGATAAAGAGTTAAGTAAAGCCGTCACGCACGGTGCCATAGAAACAGTTTTTGCATCATGAAATGCGAGCAGATTTTCAATGAAATTGTCCCCGGAAATGATTTCATGGTTTTGGACCGGCTCTATGCTCCCAGTACTTCAAGTGAAATGTTTTCTGCCCATCGGCCAATGGGAATCCTCCTTGCCTTCAACTGTAGCGCTACCCGCACATCGGCCAATGGAAATGCTCCTTGCCTTCAACGGTAGCGCTACCCGCACATCGGCCAATGGGAATGCTCCTTGCCTTCAACTGTAGCGCTACCCGCACATCGGCCAATGGGAATGCTCCTTGCCTTCAACTGTAGCGCTACCCGCACATCGGCCAATGGGAATCCTCCTTGCCTTCAACTGTAGCGCTACCCGCACATCGGCCAATGGGAATCCTCCTTGCCTTCAACGGTAGCGCTACCCGCACATCGGCCAATGGGAATGCTCCTTGCCTTCAACTGTAGCGCTACCCGCACATCGGCCAATGGG
>JAWQFJ010021399.1:0-10000 GCA_034096865.1 Theodoxus fluviatilis
CAGATTTGAGGGCAAAAGTCCCCCATACCACGTATCTTCGTCATGATAGAGTCCTTGTGAGAAAGATCTGTTGTCAACTCCCCGCAGTCTGCTCATTACTGTTTGAAGCGGATGGCTGGGTTTATTAATCCTAGCTGTGTGTCTTCATGCCACACACGTGACGAGGGTGAAGTTGCACTGATAACTTTTTCTCGATATGATTCTTTCATTGTGGCTCGAGACCGACCCAAAAAGATTCCGAATTTTGGAAAGCTCCACCTGTACATGCGCAGTCACGACTTTGGCGCTCGGATGACCACAGTCACGATTTCCCGAGTTGACCACCAGCGTTTCTCCGCGGCATTCCAAACCCCGAAGTGAGGCGCAGGTCTTGTGTAACTCCCAGAGACAATATTTATTTGTTATGGACAATTTAACCCTCACAAAGCCATTCGACCTCCCCAGACTATCTCCCGCCCACCGAACTCGACACGGCCCAACAAGAAGGCGTGGGGAACCGAAAGGTGCGGACAGTAGGGCGGCGGTTTTTTAGGAATCCGTAGGTGCCAGGTCCAGCCTAAGATCCGGTGACGACTATTGGTCATATAGATCGAGGAGCTGCACCTGTTGTGGGTTTATCCCATTGGCAATGCTATGAAGACAGATTCCAAACATACAAGAATGGCCTTCCCCACCCCCACCCCCACCCCACCACCCCCCTCGTTCACTCTTTGGCTTCTCCAGGGGGATTTGGACGAGTCGCCGTGACATGTTCGGACAGAACGTGTGGTACGCCGTCCCCTTCACCTTACCATCTTTCAGCAAGGACGCAAACCACTGTACTCTTACTCCCTTTACAAACAAAACGTAATGCATGCACTGTCACCCTTTTCAACATTCCCCGGTAAATATCTAGGGGGAAGATGGCGGCTAGAGGCGTCCATTTTTTTGGCGCACGTACTTGTTTCTGGTCAATTTGGCCCTTTGTTTTTGTTCCCTCGTCGGCACGTCACACACACAGACCGAACTCAATTGAGTCTGATGGCCAGCCTTTATTTAAATATAGCCTGTCAGATCGCGAGGTGTTTATCGTACATGAATATTTTGCAGTCTCGCGGTCTCATTCGATTTTGTTTGAGTGCCAAGATGATGAACAAATACATGGAATATGACACATCAGCGCTTTCATATTTCACTCCAGTCTTCAGCCTTCATTTTTGTTAATTAACCTTGTGCACAATCTGTGAAAGCGTGAAAAACGTGTTTTCATCTCTGACACTCATTTGTAACAGTTCATCATCTGCTCTTTTGAGACGTTAACGGACAAAAAACAGCGGAGCGTCCATGTGCACTGACCCCTGACCTCTGCATGTCCTAGCGAAGGAGATCAAGGGATGTCTGCCGTCCATTGAAAGCGGACAATGTCCAATTTATGGTCGAAGAAATGGTGCGAGAATGAAGCTGATTATGGACATAACTGTCAGCGTAAACATCGTAACGCGTTGAATAAACATTGACACAGGACTCTGGGAGAACAATGAAGGAACTGTGCTCAGAGCGGAACTCCCAGCTATGCTTGCAGACAACGTCTCATTCTCACGCTGGAAATCTGGAGACACGCAGGTTCATTCAATACCAAGGGAACACAATGCACGGCTGACATTTTGAGGCGGCGAGTTGAATGGGCGCGATGTCAATGGGGAGGATTGTCCGTCAACAAATAAAGCAGGACAGACAACAGAGAAACACAGCATCAGAGTGATCAGTGGTAAAGCGGGAGGGCAGACTAGGAAGAGTGTGAAATTCATTATATTACTTCATTCTCCTGATCGATTTTCCTTTATTTTCATCCAAACGCATTATGATTGGGCCCTTCTCTCTCTCTCTCTCTCTCTCTCTCTCTCTCTCTCTCGCTCTCTCTCTCTTTATATATATATATAAACAGTATATATCTCTATCAATCTCTCTATCTCTCAATCTCTCTATCTCTCAATCTCTCAATCTCTCTATCTCTCTATCTCTCTATATCTCAATCTCTCAATCTCTCTCTCAATCTCTCTCTCTCAATCTCTCTCTCAATCTCTCTCAATCTTTCTATCTCTCAATCTCTCAATCTCTCTATCTCTCAATCTTATCTTATCTTATCTTATTTTGTCTTATCTATCTATCTATCTATCTATCTATCTATCTATCTATCTATCTATCTATCTATCTATCTATCTATCTATCTATCTATCTATCTATCTATCTATCTATCTATCTATCTATCTATCTATCTATCTATCTATCTATCTATCTATCTATCTATCTATCTATCTATCTATCTATCTATCTATCTATCTATCTATCTATCTATCTATCTATCTATCTATCTATCTATCTATCTATCTATCTATCTATCTATCTATCTATCTATCTATCTATCTATCTCTCTCTCTCTCTCTCTCTGTCTGTCTGTCTGTCTGTCTGTCTGTCTGTCTGTCTGTCTGTCTGTCTGTCTGTCTGTCTGTCTGTCTGTCTGTCTGTCTGTCTGTCTGTCTGTCTGTCTGTCTGTCTGTCTGTCTGTCTGTCTGTCTGTCTGTCTGTCTGTCTGTCTGTCTGTCTGTCTGTCTGTCTGTCTGTCTGTCTGTCTGTCTGTCTGTCTGTCTGTCTGTCTGTCTGTCTGTCTGTCTATCTATCTATCTATCTATCTATCTATGTATCTATCTATCTATCTATCTATCTAATGCAATGTAGAATATTTGGCAAATGAGGACAGCGAGTTCTATGAGCCAGAAAGTAATCTTGATGAATACTTCAGTGAAGAAAAGTAGGCCTATAGTCACACGTTTGATTCCACGTAAATATAAGTTTTCCTGTTCTAGTTTAGTGTCTCTGCACTATAAAAAGGCGTTTTGGGATGTGAAAGTTGAGTTGGCATGAATGTAGGAGAGACCAAAAAAATTCATCTGGACTGATAGAGTAAGTGCGAGTTTGCAAGTGCCGACCGTTAAGTTACATGTACGAAATGATATTACTGGGAGCTTCCACTTTACATTTTCCTAAGTGTCAATAATTCATAATATCACCACTGTCTGTGTGAAATGCACACAAGAGCTGTACACAGTCTTGATCATTTCAAAACCGACTTATTCCACCCAGAGGAATTCTTTTCTCTCGGGCTACACCTCGTCATATTCTCCCACCACGTCTCCCTGTGGATTGGGGGTAAGAATAGACCCACCACGTCTCCCTGTGGATTGGGGATAAGAATAGACCCACCACGTCTCCCTGTGGATTGGGGGTAAGAATAGACCCACCACGTCTCCCTGTGGATTGGGGGTAAGAATAGACCCACCACGTCTCCCTGTGGATTGGGGGTAAGAATAGACCCACCACGTCTCCCTGTGGATTGGGGGTAAGAATAGACCCACCACGTCTCCCTGTGGATTGGGGGTAAGAATAGACCCACCACGTCTCCCTGTGGATTGGGGGTAAGAATAGACCCACCACGTCTCCCTGTGGATTGGGGGTAAGAATAGACCCACCACGTCTCCCTGTGGATTGGGGGTAAGAATAGACCCACCACGTCTCCCTGTGGATTGGGGGTGAGAATAGACCCACCACGTCTCCCTGTGGATTGGGGGTGAGAATAGACCCACCACGTCTCCCTGTGGATTGGGGGTGAGAATAGACCCACCACGTCTCCCTGTGGATTGGGGGTAAGAATAGACCCACCACGTCTCCCTGTGGATTGGGGGTAAGAATAGACCCACCACGTCTCCCTGTGGATTGGGGGTAAGAATAGACCCACCACGTCTCCCTGTGGACTGGGGGTAAGAATAGACCCACCACGTCTCCCTGTGGATTGGGGGTAAGAATAGACCCACCACGTCTCCCTGTGGATTGGGGGTAAGAATAGACCCACCACGTCTCCCTGTGGATTGGGGGTAAGAATAGACCCACCACGTCTCCCTGTGGATTGGGGGTAAGAATAGACCCACCACGTCTCCCTGTGGATTGGGGATAAGAATAGACCCACCACGTCTACCTGTGGATTGGGGGTAAGAATAGACCCACCACGTCTCCCTGTGGATTGGGGGTAAGAATAGACCCACCACGTCTCCCTGTGGATTGGGGATAAGAATAGACCCACCACGTCTACCTGTGGATTGGGGGTAAGAATAGACCCACCACGTCTCCCTGTGGATTGGGGGTAAGAATAGACCCACCACGTCTCCCTGTGGATTGGGGGTAAGAATAGACCCACCACGTCTCCCTGTGGATTGGGGGTAAGAATAGACCCACCACGTCTACCTGTGGATTGGGGGTAAGAATAGACCCACCACGTCTCCCTGTGGATTGGGGGTAAGAATACCCCCACCACGTCTCCCTGTGGATTGGGGGTAAGAATAGACCCACCACGTCTCCCTGTGGATTGGGGGTAAGAATACCCCCACCACGTCTCCCTGTGGATTGGGGGTAAGAATACCCCCACCACGTCTCCCTGTGGATTGGGGGTCAGAACAGACCCACCACGTCTCCCTGTAGATTGGGGGTCAGAACAGACCCACCACGTCTCCCTGTAGATTGGGGGTCAGAACAGACCCACCACGTCTCCCTGTAGATTGGGGGTAAGAACAGACCCACCACGTCTCCCTGTGGATTGGGGGTAAGAATACCCCCACCACGTCTCCCTGTGGATTGGGGGTAAGAATACCCCCACCACGTCTCCCTGTGGATTGGGGGTAAGAATACCCCCACCACGTCTCCCTGTGGATTGGGGGTAAGAATAGACCCACCACGTCTCCCTGTGGATTGGGGGTAAGAATAGACCCACCACGTCTCCCTGTGGATTGGGGGTAAGAATAGACCCACCACGTCTCCCTGTGGATTGGGGATAAGAATAGACCCACCACGTCTACCTGTGGATTGGGGGTAAGAATAGACCCACCACGTCTCCCTGTGGATTGGGGGTAAGAATAGACCCACCACGTCTCCCTGTGGATTGGGGGTAAGAATAGACCCACCACGTCTCCCTGTGGATTGGGGGTAAGAATAGACCCACCACGTCTCCCTGTGGATTGGGGGTAAGAATAGACCCACCACGTCTCCCTGTGGATTGGGGGTAAGAATAGACCCACCACGTCTCCCTGTGGATTGGGGATAAGAATAGACCCACCACGTCTACCTGTGGATTGGGGGTAAGAATAGACCCACCACGTCTCCCTGTGGATTGGGGGTAAGAATAGACCCACCACGTCTCCCTGTGGATTGGGGGTAAGAATACCCCCACCACGTCTCCCTGTGGATTGGGGGTAAGAATAGACCCACCACGTCTCCCTGTGGATTGGGGGTAAGAATACCCCCACCACGTCTCCCTGTGGATTGGGGGTAAGAATACCCCCACCACGTCTACCTGTGGATTGGGGGTAAGAATAGACCCACCACGTCTCCCTGTGGATTGGGGGTAAGAATAGACCCACCACGTCTACCTGTGGATTGGGGGTAAGAATAGACCCACCACGTCTCCCTGTGGATTGGGGGTAAGAATAGACCCACCACGTCTCCCTAAGCGATTCGTAAGGGATGAATAACTAGGGAAATCGTGAGTTGATTCGCTTTTATTTCTAACCATCTCTAATGATTTTCCTGATCAGTGGCTTTAAATAGCCTACAAAGGCCGAATGGCAGTAAAACACCATTGATCCATCCATCCATCCATCCATCCTTTCAATCATCCATCCTTTCAATCATCCATCCTTTCATCCATCCATCCATCAATCCATCCTTTCATTCATCCATCCATCCTTTCATTCATCCATCCATCCATCCATCCTTTCAATCATCCATCCATCCATCCATCCAACCATCCTTTCAATCATCTATCCATCCATCCATTCATCCATCCATCCATCCATCCTTTCAATCATCCATCCATCCATCCATCCATCCATCCATCCTTTCAATCATCCATCCATCCATTCATCCATCCATCCATCCATCCATTTATCTATGCATCCATCCATCCATCCATCCATCCATCCATCCATCCATCCATCCATCATTCTATCCATCCATCCATCTATCCATCCATCCATCCATGTCAGTTGACTATGCCATCCACATTACATAACATAACAACATAATACAAAGCATAACACAGCAACATGACTTAACATATAACGTTATGCAACGCAATGCAAGGTAACGTAACGTAACATACATAACACAACACAACACAACACAACACAACACAACACAATACAGTATAACATTACATAACATAACATTAGCAAGGCGTAGCGTGGTGTGATACGACACGACACAACATTTGACATAACATGACATGGCATGACGTAACGTGACATAACGTAACATAACGTAATGTAACGTAACATAGTGTAACATTAACTTTCTTCATCCAAAATAAGGAAATTATCGACACATTTCACTGGCAAAATGTATTTTGGCTTATGTACAACCCAAACTTCCCAATGCAAGACAGAAAGTTACAATGAGTGATATAAAATGAACATGGGCAAGTGGGTGCATTGCCAGAAGTTAATATCATATTGCAATTCTAGAATAGTTAGTGTTCAAAATACTTATAGCAGTTGGTATACAAGATCGTTGGTATCTGTGTGTACCTCAACTGACTTCATGCCTTATACAAACTACCTCGCCTGATTCCATCTACGTTTCCCGTTCTTACCCGCACCAACGTGTCAGTAGAATTCTGCCTTCCACCCCGAATAAGACGCTCATCAATTAGACTCAGCATCCATATCATCAGGACAACGAACTCGTATACCCGACTTCATCCACTCAGTTAGCTCTTGCCTCTTTTCCAACTTCTACCCTCCTCCTCACAACCATCCTCTCCTCTCCCCTCCCCTCATACCCCCTTCCCCTTCTTCTAATCCCCCCTCCCCTTCCTACCCCACCCACATAGTACTTCCTCCCATTGCCTCATTTTCTTCCCCATCCTTCTTCTTTTCTGCTATCTGCCACTCACGAGCCCATCCCATTTTCAACGGCTATAGAATTCTATAGAAATCTATAGAATTCTTAATCATCTATAGATGTCTATAGAAATTTCTATAGAATTCTATAGATGATACAGAATTCTATAGATGTCTATAGAATTCTATAGAAATTTCTATAGAATTCTATGGAATTCGTATAGAATTCTATAGAATTTCTATAACCAAAAGTCTATAGAAGTTTCTATAGAATTTTTTATCTGGGCTGGCATAGAACGATGCTTTCTCTAAACCGCTAACTCGCTAACCAATGGAGCGGCACAGATCACAAGAGTGTTGTATCAACAGAATGGAGGACTCTGGGTCTCAAGTCCTACTGAAAACACCAGACTGACCAATGCAGAACGAACATTGTTTTCAGGAACCGAGTGTTTAAAGAATCGCCGTCACGGAAGCATTAGCATACCTGGTCGAGACTTGTTAGCGTCAGTTGAGACGGACAGCCCTCTTGAGAAGTAAATAGCTCCGTCAGTCTCTGAATCCGATGCAAAATCCTAGAGGAATGTCGCTTGTTGGTTGGTTAGAAAATTCTCAATCTTGTGATCAGTAAAAGCTTCTAAGTCGTTGGTAAACAAGCTCGTTCATTAACTGACAGTGGCTAGTGCGGCTTAACGAAATTTTCGCGTCCTTTTTTCCGATCTGAAGTTATATAGTGCATACATCTTCATGCGAAAACAGAATTGATACCACCTGTATAGTTTACGCGGTTTTGTTTGTTTGATTAATAAGCTGTCGTTTGGTTTGAAAGCTATCGGAAAAGTTCCATCACGTTTACTGTTCCCACAGGAAGCTCCTTCGTGGAAATAATACGCTCGAAGTTCACAATTATTTCACAGATCGCCTGTTCGACATTTTTTTTTTCCTTTCAGCAATTCATTCTCTTGTCTGCTCCGATTACAGGCGGGCTCACTTGAAAGGGGCGAGGATACTACCTCAAACACGTGTGGTCCAGCTCAACAAGATCATCAAACCACAGTTACAAACTGTGTGCAAACTCTTGTGAGAAAGCATAGCTCCGGACAGCAAAGTCACGATCAAGAGTCCATCGCACACCATTGATCGACAGTGCTTTCATCTTTAAAGTCACTCCACTTCTGTTTACTCGGCTCACATCAAAGCCTTTAATCGCACGGGCAGCAGCCATGTGCACACATTTTCTCCCGCACAGGGACATGTTTCGTCTGCAGACAATCTGACTTGTGAAGCTATGCTCCGCTCAAGCCCTCCACGAGCACCCGAAAGTGGATATGACATCCAATAAGTCAATGTCACACTGGGGACAAGGGCTAGGCAGGTGTTTTGAAACTGTCACCTCGGGACAGGAAAGTCCAACTGGGGAGTTTTAGGGGATCCATCTTATCACGGGGTGTATCAAGGCTGTCAGAGGGCACGTGCAACCTAAGTCTCTACACACAAACCTGACGGGAAGGATAAGGAACCAGACGCGCATTAAGACGGTGTTCTTTCCGGCTGACAGGGACGAGCGATGGCAGAACCTGTGGCGGAAGCAGGGGAAAGGCCTTGAATCTGTCTCAATATGTCTTTTATTTATCCATCTGCATTCATGCCACTCCTGTCTCACAGCCCAGCATGACTGTAAATCAAAGACATTGCACTAGAACGTGAACAATTAGAATAGTGGCATGGAATCAAATGTGCGAGGTACTTCTCCTTACTCGAATTACTTGTCCAGAATATGTTCTGATTTGCAGAACGTGGTGCTCATATGCAATAATGCTTAAATGCACGAGGTTGGAGATAATATGAGCGATGTCCGATAGCAAATGTTTGGACGAAATCGAAGAAGATTTGATCAGAAGAATCCAGCGAAGCAAGAGGAAACACAGAAAGAAACAAAGTTGGCTGAAGATTTTTCAGTGGCAAGAACTGTCATTTTTTATCATCCATAACCAGTCCAGCAATCATGCTGATGATTCTGTTCGTTTGACTGAAAATACTGCAATTCAAGTGAGACAAAATTTCAGCTCATCAACAACCACAATGCCAGCAGCAGTCATGACAGCACTGCAGTTTGTAAAGGAACAGAAGACAGAAGACGAGAAGGATTGGAGGAACCATGGGGGAAAATGGAGAGGAAATGCACAGGAACATGAGGAGATCTAGCAGGAACAGAAAATTAATGCGAAAAAGATGCAGGAGATGCAACTACAGTAGAAACGTTAGGAGCAGAAAAAAACGCAACATCCACAGGAACAAGAAGGGGAGGATAAACAGAAACAGAAACACAATCATTAGCAGAATGAACTGTGCACGAAGAGGGTTAGAAGCGACTGAAAAGGAAGAAGTAATGTAGTAGATGGAGCAAACAGAAAACACCACAAAATATGGGTCAGACGGCTTCTCCCAAGAACATATACAGTCTCTCCTGTGTAGATGAACGAGTTGATACCAAAGTGGAAGGACGGTCAATTAATCTTTCTATCCCAGTCACTGCTGCTGGCCGTCCTATGGGCAAGGCATGTCTCCCCGCTCCTTGTCTCACCGACTTCCTGAATCGAGTGGGGAGATGCGGTGAGTTTGTTTTTTACCGCACTTACCAATCCGGTTTCAGACGTTTTAATACCCAGAAATCAAACACCTCGATCTCTCGTGCCACCCCTCGTGACTCCCAGCCTTTCCAGAAAGGGACAGCGTCGAGTGGACACGGCACAAGAAGCTCTCCTCCCAACCAAAGTAGACTGGAGTTTCGAGACGACCATCACCTGTAGTGACGCTGTCACAGGTACACTGTAATCAGTGCCCGATCTGCCGTACATCACAGGTAACCACCCGGACCAGATTACCGTAATTCATGCAGGGGAGACCACTCCGCCGCCACCACCGGAGCTCTCCACAGGAAGTCTGTCGGGAGGCGGAGAGTGTGTCACGATGAAAAAGATTTCTTCTTCCGCTCTATCGCCTCGCATCAGTCTCGTCTTGGCTAAACACAAAGGAAGTGGTATGGAGCCCCGCTGTTTGGAAAAGTGTGGCGGCGA
>JAWQFJ010021399.1:15000-22104 GCA_034096865.1 Theodoxus fluviatilis
TCCGGGAAGCGTGAGTAGTGAGTGAACCTCCATTTATTATCCATCCTAATCTACAAATAAACTGTTGCACTACACCCATCTTAAGGACCAACATAATCCCAGTATATGATGTCTGTGTCTTGACACGTCTCTCATCCTCGTGCTTTTACCACATTATACACGACTTTCTACAGAGCCACTATAGTAACTGTCTAGCCTTCGGAGCTGCCAAGTTGTCGAACAGCGCAAGACCTGAACTAAACTGAAATGTATTTCTTGGCCGTGAAATCTCTACCGTCGCCACCTACAACTCCTCGAACGCTTCCATCAGCGCTGCCTCCGTTCCATCCTCGCCATCTACTGGAGTGTTTTTGTCACCAACAGCACAGTCCTTGATCGGGCCGAGATTGACAGCATTGAGGCCATGCTGCTGAGGACACAACTGCGCTGGGCAGGGCATGTATCTAGAATGGAGGACCATCGTCTCCCCAAGATCCTGCTATACGGTGAACTGTCCTCTGGCCACTGAGGAGTGGAGGCTCTGAAGAAAAGATATAAAGACTCTCTCAGGATGTCCCTCAGCGCCTGCCACATCGACCATCGTGATTGGTCATCGCTTGCTGCTGACCGCGAGGCCCGGAAACACACCATCCGTGCGGCTATCTCGTCCTTTGAACCCAACCGAAGGGCCAACCTCGAGGACAAACAGATGAGGAGAAAATCAGGAGGCGTCAGCTCCAGCCGCTACAGACCAGCCCCTCAGATGCAGCCACTGTGGGTGGGTGTGCGAGTCCCGTATTGGCCTCGTCAGCCACCAACGAGCCTGCAGCCGTCGTAGGCTCTGTCCCCCTACCACGATCTTCGTTCGCGAAGCCAAGCCTTGATGATGATGTCAAATCTCAACATACAATCTGATGTTCACATGAAACAGTCGTAACCGGAACTTTTTCGAGTACACGGAAAGACGTCAGTATGCGACAGTGGGTGTTCACACCTCAATGTTAGAGTTGTCTCCGTTGGTGTCAATTTCTGCTTCCTCATCTTCAAAGCGTAATATACGCACATAACTACTGAACTCATTTTCTTCATCTTTCCTTGCGATAGATGTGCACTAAACAGCGGGAGATCAAAGGCCACAAAGAGACTTGTCAGAGTGTGCCTGGCATCGCACGGCTCGTCTCTTCGATCACTGGACTCTAAGAGGAAGCTACTTCCATGTGAAGGACCATTCCCATTCTCTCTGTTTGAAAACTGCTGTCGAGGCGACGACCACACGAGCAAGGACTTTGCAGATGAAAGAAAGTTTCCATCCATTTGTCATTGGACTTTTGAATTCATTTGTTTCATAGATGGAACTGGGAGTCTGAGATGAACTGGAGGACGTGAGAGACAAAAGCGTCCCAAGGGAAGAGGAGATGCAGAGAAAACGATGGCTGGGGTGAGTTGCAGAGGAAGGGTGGGGGTGGGCATGGAGGGGGGGGGGGGGGGGGGGGAGGAGAGAGAAAACCAGTCATGATGTATTCAGTTGTTTTCTTAGAGTTTCACAGGTATATTTTCTGGTGTACATGCATATGGAACTGCCATGCAACAATCATTTTCAAACAGGACAATAAAGATGTCTTGACTCCTGTTCATGCAAGTCTGCTTGTCTCCATCCCCGCCCTTCTCACTCTATATCTACTTGATGTGCCCTACTCTCTCGTCAATGACGTGTGAGATCTGAGGGAGGTGGGGTAGAGAGGGTGGGTGGTAGGGGAGAAGGTGGGGGAGAGGGTGGGGAGGTGGGGATAATTTGCCCTTCCACCCGTACCCAGTCGTGTCAAGTTCCCTTCGCCACCTTTCAACTGGGAATGTGCAACCACGTGAAAAGCTCCTGTATTGAGAGGGTGAACGAGGCCGCGCGAGGTCGAGCGTTGCTCACGATCCTGACACACGCAAACCTACGTGCCGACATGCCCTTACCCCACAGCGCGGATCCCACAAGGAGGAAATAACTCCCCCTCTGTTGATGGAGGTAACCGCCACAGGAACTCTTTTGTTTGGAGAGAGAAGTGAGAACGTGATGTTGCCATGACGACGCTACAGCCGGGCGTCTGGAGTTTGCGCGCTTCAACGACAAACATCGAAGCAGCTATCTTGAGCTTGTAAAACACCAACGAAACTAGGTCTTTGTAAATTTCTGCGGTGATTATCAGCTATGCTATCTCTATGATTCAGCCAAATGAATGAAATTCTTTTAAACGGGGAAGAGGAATGGGGTAGGCAGGCAGGGTGAGGTGGGGCGCGTCTCCGAATTTCAGTCATAAAAAGGCAACAGGTGCTTTAGATCTTTCTTTTTGCATTGGTGTAGGTGAGTGGTGCAAAAGACGACTGACAGAGCGGGATTAGGATGATGGATGAGGCAACGGAATGCACCAGATGTAATGCAAGATGCAATTTGCATATGTGCTGGGTAATCCGACCATGTAAACCTTCATGTCGACGTCGAAAGGCTCTACCGAGTTGAATACTTACTCCCCGCCCATCCACCATACCCCCCACCCCCAGCCCACCCGCCCACCCCCCTTTATTTCGTTTTATACCACTGCTGTTATTATCCCAAGAAAAAATGAAACAGGGGGATGCTTGTGTGCAGCTGTCGACTCTCTATGTCGTGGAATGCGTCAGAAAGCAATCTGCAATCTTGCACTTTCACCAAACCCCTGAACTTAATATTATGTGTGTACACGTTTGTGTGTGTTGTTGTGTTTGTGTGTGTGTTCTGTCTTGTCTGTCTGTCTGTCTTTCTGTCTCTCTCTCTCTCTCTCGTCTCTCTCTCCTACTCTGCTCCTCTCTCCTCCTCTCTCTCTCCTCTGTCTGTCTGTCTGTCTGTCTGTCTGTCTGTCTGTCTGTCTGTCTGTCTGTCTGTCTGTCTGTCTGTCTGTCTGTCTGTCTGTCTGTCTGTCTGTCTGTCTGTCTGTCTGTCTGTCTCTCTTTCTCTCTCTCTATTTCTCTCTTTATCTCTCTCTCTCTCTTCTCTCACACACACACACACACACACGCACACACACACACACACACACACACACACACACACACACACACACACACACACACACGTGTACACACATAATTATTAACTTGACTTGACTTGACTTTTACGACGTTTGAGGCCTTTTGTGAGGCCTGTTCGACGTTCCATGTGATAAACTAACTTTGCTGCAATGCGTGGCGGGCTAACTACTAGATCTATTGCATATTTTGGCATTCTGGTGTGTAGAGGGTGGGGAGATCTTTCCAGTGTTCGTCTATTAAGTTCAGGGGTTTGGTGAAAGTGCGAGATTGCAGATTGCTTTCTGACGCATTCCACGACATAGAGAGTCGACAGCTGCACACAAGCATCCCCCTGTTTCATTTTTTCTTGGGATAATAACAGCAGTGGTATAAAACGAAATAAAGGGGGGTGGGCGGGTGGGCTGGGGGTGGGGGGTATGGTGGATGGGCGGGGAGTAAGTATTCAACTCGGTAGAGCCTTTCGACGTCGACATGAAGGTTTACATGGTCGGATTACCCAGCACATATGCAAATTGCATCTTGCATTACATCTGGTGCATTCCGTTGCCTCATCCATCATCCTAATCCCGCTCTGTCAGTCGTCTTTTGCACCACTCACCTACACCAATGCAAAAAGAAAGATCTAAAGCACCTGTTGCCTTTTTATGACTGAAATTCGGAGACGCGCCCCACCTCACCCTGCCTGCCTATCCCATTCCTCTTCCCCGTTTAAAAGAATTTCATTCATTTGGCTGAATCATAGAGATAGCATAGCTGATAATCACCGCAGAAATTTACAAAGACCTAGTTTCGTTGGTGTTTTACAAGCTCAAAGATAGCTGCTTCGTATGTTTGATCGTTGAAAGCGCGCAAACTCCAGACCCCGGCTGCAGCGTCGGTCATGGGCAACATCACAGTTCTCCTCTCTCTCTCAAACAAAGAGTTCCTGTGGCGGTTACCTCCATCAACAGAGGGGGAGTTATTTCCTCCTTGTGGGATCCGCGCTGTGGGGTAAGGGCATGTCGGCACGTAGGTTTGCGTGTGTCAGGATCGTGAGCAACGCTCGACCTCGCGCGGCCTCGTTCACCCTCTCAATACAGGAGCTTTTCACGTGGTTGCACATTCCCAGTTGAAAGGTGGCGAAGGGAACTTGACACGACTGGGTACGGGTGGAAGGGCAAATTATCCCCACCTCCCCACCCTCTCCCCCACCTTCTCCCCTACCACCCACCCTCTCTACCCCACCTCCCTCAGATCTCACACGTCATTGACGAGAGAGTAGGGCACATCAAGTAGATATAGAGTGAGAAGGGCGGGGATGGAGACAAGCAGACTTGCATGAACAGGAGTCAAGACATCTTTATTGTCCTGTTTGAAAATGATTGTTGCATGGCAGTTCCATATGCATGTACACCAGAAAATATACCTGTGAAACTCTAAGAAAACAACTGAATACATCATGACTGGTTTTCTCTCTCCTCCCCCCCCCCCCCCCCCCCCTCCATGCCCACCCCCACCCTTCCTCTGCAACTCACCCCAGCCATCGTTTTCTCTGCATCTCCTCTTCCCTTGGGACGCTTTTGTCTCTCACGTCCTCCAGTTCATCTCAGACTCCCAGTTCCATCTATGAAACAAATGAATTCAAAAGTCCAATGACAAATGGATGGAAACTTTCTTTCATCTGCAAAGTCCTTGCTCGTGTGGTCGTCGCCTCGACAGCAGTTTTCAAACAGAGAGAATGGGAATGGTCCTTCACATGGAAGTAGCTTCCTCTTAGAGTCCAGTGATCGAAGAGACGAGCCGTGCGATGCCAGGCACACTCTGACAAGTCTCTTTGTGGCCTTTGATCTCCCGCTGTTTAGTGCACATCTATCGCAAGGAAAGATGAAGAAAATGAGTTCAGTAGTTATGTGCGTATATTACGCTTTGAAGATGAGGAAGCAGAAATTGACACCAACGGAGACAACTCTAACATTGAGGTGTGAACACCCACTGTCGCATACTGACGTCTTTCCGTGTACTCGAAAAAGTTCCGGTTACGACTGTTTCATGTGAACATCAGATTGTATGTTGAGATTTGACATCATCATCAAGGCTTGGCTTCGCGAACGAAGATCGTGGTAGGGGGACAGAGCCTACGACGGCTGCAGGCTCGTTGGTGGCTGACGAGGCCAATACGGGACTCGCACACCCACCCACAGTGGCTGCATCTGAGGGGCTGGTCTGTAGCGGCTGGAGCTGACGCCTCCTGATTTTCTCCTCATCTGTTTGTCCTCGAGGTTGGCCCTTCGGTTGGGTTCAAAGGACGAGATAGCCGCACGGATGGTGTGTTTCCGGGCCTCGCGGTCAGCAGCAAGCGATGACCAATCACGATGGTCGATGTGGCAGGCGCTGAGGGACATCCTGAGAGAGTCTTTATATCTTTTCTTCAGAGCCTCCACTCCTCAGTGGCCAGAGGACAGTTCACCGTATAGCAGGATCTTGGGGAGACGATGGTCCTCCATTCTAGATACATGCCCTGCCCAGCGCAGTTGTGTCCTCAGCAGCATGGCCTCAATGCTGTCAATCTCGGCCCGATCAAGGACTGTGCTGTTGGTGACAAAAACACTCCAGTAGATGGCGAGGATGGAACGGAGGCAGCGCTGATGGAAGCGTTCGAGGAGTTGTAGGTGGCGACGGTAGAGATTTCACGGCCAAGAAATACATTTCAGTTTAGTTCAGGTCTTGCGCTGTTCGACAACTTGGCAGCTCCGAAGGCTAGACAGTTACTATAGTGGCTCTGTAGAAAGTCGTGTATAATGTGGTAAAAGCACGAGGATGAGAGACGTGTCAAGACACAGACATCATATACTGGGATTATGTTGGTCCTTAAGATGGGTGTAGTGCAACAGTTTATTTGTAGATTAGGATGGATAATAAATGGAGGTTCACTCACTACTCACGCTTCCCGGAGATACATAGGGCAATCTCATGCAGATCAAAGTCCTGATAGAGACGCAGATACCCCTTTGACCATGGGTTTTGGTTAATGAGGAACGCTTCAAGTACATCTCCTATCTTTTAGACGCTGGAGTTCGACCTTTAATCACATCATAGGAAAGTGTTATGGGCAGTGTGCTGATGTTCTGCAGACGGTATTGTTGAATAACAAAGACTACACAGTGTTACTGAGACTCTCTTCATGTGGATTTCGTCGGCCGGCTTTAAGGTCCAGATTGGATGAGTGTTACCGCATCACTCGTATCCTTAGAATCCTCCTGATGGCTCTTTGTTGGTATTTGGGGCCGGATGTGCGAGTGCTGCTGGAGCTGGTCCCGAAAGCACAAAGACCACAGCATTCCAGCTGAAGTTTGCTGGCAGCACGAGCTGTGTAAAGTTCTGTGAGCGCACACAGGATATCTGATGTGGAACAATCCTTATGTGCTAAAGACCTCGGTTGAATTCTTCGCCTCGGGGCGATGACCGGAGCTTGATTTTGAAAAGAAATGTATTCAGTGGCTTGGATAGTTGCTTCGGTTTGAGGCCGCTATTGCGGGGGGCGCTATTGCGGGATTAAAAAAAAATCTTAAGGCCATTTTGATTCTTTTGTCCTAAAACGCATAAAAACCATAATTTGTGTTACTTTTGTAAACTTAGAAATGTTTTCAGTTTTTTTTTCTCAAAAATATTTGCAAACATTTTTGTAGCCCATTTTGATTATTTTGTCCCAAAACGCCAAAACTAAAATTGCATGGTTTTTAGGCGTTTGAGGAGGGTGAAAATGGTCAGAATCTGCCGGTAGATTCCGTAGCTGTAGTTTTTATCAATAACAGGTGAAGCTTTATCCCTCCAGGTTTACTGGAGGTCCTACAGACTTTATCCCTCCAGGTTTACTGGAGGTCCTACAGACTTTATCTGTGTGTGTGTGTGTGTGTGTGTGTGTGTGTGTGTCTGTCTGTCTGTCCCGTCTCCACGGCTTATATCTCAAAAACTACTGGACGGATTTCCTTGAGATTTTGCACACTGACTGGAAGTTAGGTCCCATTCAATATTATCAAATTTTCAGAATCGAGGTTTGAAAAGAAAGTGACTTTTTTACATTTTGGTGTTTTA
>JAWQFJ010021400.1:0-12367 GCA_034096865.1 Theodoxus fluviatilis
GGGAGAGAGAGAGAGAGAGAGAGAGAGAGAGAGAGAGAGAGAGAGAGAGAGAGAGAGAGAGAGAGAGAGAGAGAGAGAGAGATTCCTTTATTACGGTGTGGCCAACGATTCCATCAAGAAAATAAAACCTACAATCTTTGTACGTACGTAAAACCAGTACAGTAAAGAGATGTTTATAGTACAGTTTAGCTAATCGAAGAATGGTTGATTCCATCATCCTAAATAACATGAATGACTGATTGTGAATATCATCTACCAATATGCAGATGTGTACATCGTGTATGTCATACCAAGCCAGGATACAACTGAAAATCAATGCTATTCTAAAATACTGAATGCAAATCACAAACCCGATATTGAATAAGTCGGCTCTAGAAAATGATTCAGCGCCAACTGGTGTACAGGCAACGAAACAGTCCCCCTCCAAAAAAACAAACAAAAAAACCAAACAAACACACAAACAAAAAAAACTTCACGTGATTACGTTTAAAAAGACTGTTACAAGACAGGGCTTTGATTATTATTAATTGAGAGGGTGTCTAGGGGAAACGCACTGCTATCTTGTAACATTCACCCACCTTTCTTGCTGTCAAGAATGGACAGGACAACAGAGAAGATGAGGGCAGACATCAAATACCAAATGACTTTAATAATGCTTAAAAAGATAGGCAATGGTTGTTAAGTCAACGTGCATGAGTAATACTTATTTAATCCTAATTTTAGCGAGCCTCTACTATAAAGGTACAACTTATCTGGAAGGAGAATACACCGTTAGTCCGCTTGAAAGAATGCTGAAAGGGTCATAGCCGTTGACCACGGTGGTCGTCCTTGAAAGGGTGATGTTTTTTGGCGCTGGGGAGGTGACCACTGACACAGGGGGTGGGTCCTGGTAGAAGGGAGGGTTGGAACCACATCATCTCCCCTGCGTCCTTCTTGGTGGGGGTCTGGCAGGGGATAGGGAACGGCCATCTGCGCTTGTGGCTGTTTAGCGTGGTTCACTTTTCTCCCCCAGAGGGCTGGTGCTGGAGTCATCAAGAGAGGCCAGCACAACTCGGAGCTGGAGTGAATGAGAGGTAGAGGGCGGATGTCTCCAGTCCTTCCTCCCATATCAGCCTGGCCTTGCCACAATGGTACAGGAGAGCAGAGAATGCCAGGTGCGAGTGAGCAGACAGCAGCCTTTTTTATTCTCTCCCCCACATCTCCATTCAAAGTCTCAGGAATTCACTTCCTCTAAACCAATACGGTAATAGGGAATTATCGCGTGCTTGGCCAGCACATTTTCCCCCGCTCTAACTTTAAAAGTTGGCCAATCACGTTGAACGTCTATACGTTGAATTTATCAATGTCAAGGATACTCATACTGGAAGCTCGGCGCCTTAATTTGAAACTGTTCACTGTTTCATCACGAAGCTTCACCACAGCAAACTACTTTCAAAGCATGGCTGGTTTTCTAATAATACATTTATTTGAGGCCTGGCAGGCTTCTACATTCTTAAGTGTCCATTATTTAACACGTGCATAAACATGCGATTCATAACAGTAGTAGTAGTATGATAGTTTATCATCTGACAACTCACACAGAAAACAGGGAGAAAGGATCATTTTAATGTACACACCAGTTGTGCTGTCTTCCTAATTGCCTGCTTCCTCATTCGGCGGGTTGGTGCAGACTTACAGAATTTGTTGATTAACGTTGAAAGCAGGAGTCAGTCAATAAAGTTCCAAATTAATAACAGATTTATTTTACCATTAGGTGATAGACCTCAATTGTTCAAATTTATGAAATGTCCAAGAACAAAAAAACAAGGAGTGAACAGACGAACATGTTGATGAAGGAAATCGATCGGCTTCCAAAAACAGTTGAATAGTTCAAGTTTCAGAAGACTGTTGGTTTCATGGAGGTTCATACAAAATTATAAGGCGAACATTTCTTTCAGCTATAGTAGAGGTGAGGATTTCTGAGTTTCTTGACTTGGCTAATGCTCTCTCAACTCATCCGTGATACTGTAAAAATAAACAGAAACAGATTAAACTCTTTGGCTAGTTGCAATCTGGTTTAAGAATCAATTTGGAATTTAACAAATGAGCCTGGTCAAAACAGCTGCAGTTACAGTTTAGCTTACAAACCAAGGAAAGTTTTGACCGAAAGAAACAATTTGAAAAGATTTGAAAACAATTTTGATAACAATAAACAGATTTAGACTGAACTCACTTCACAAGACAAGAAAAACACGGCAGAGTGTAAACGATACTCAAAAATGTATACAGCAACCGACAGAAGGTAGTCCATGAATCACACAGATCTGGCATCTAGATTAGCTAGTGAAGTAGAAGATTAGAGTTTGCAAGAACTCTTAGAAATTACAATTTACTCCCCTTACTGCACACTGAGGCCTAACTACTCTAAGAAATGAACCGCTCTCCCCTTGCCTGTGGACAAACACTTCAGTCTCTCGAGCCACGCCACCTCTGACATGCTCGTCAGTGTGATCAGCGCTGGACTGACGGACCTACAGCGACGCAAAGTGGCTGAGCTCACACTAACTCCGAAATTCCGAACCCACGAGAACGGGCTCAAAAAGGACATGAGACTCTTGAGTCACTGCCGATGAAGCTGTCCCCGCACGCACTTTTAGTGCTGACCCTGCTGCGGCCGCTCCCTCCCTGTGCCGTTTGTGCAAAACTCCCTTCCGGCCTCCCTCGCTGAACTTTTCTCACTAAATAAATGACGTGAACGAACAAAAAGAGACAAAGGAAGGAAAGTTGAGCAATTATCCATACAACAATTAATCTCTAAAGAATCCTTTCTTCCATTCTTTCCTGCCACTAGCACAGGGGCAGGAACACCAGTAAATCCGTCACTTTGATTCCACTTGTGTACAATTCTTAATAATGCGGAAATGACGTGCCGTCATAAAGACACTTAACCATGCCTCTGAGACACGACTTTTCAGTACACCGTACATGTCATGCCACCTCTGGATGTAACTAACAGTCTGTGATTAAACTGGTTCTTAGAAAGCGCAAAATTGTTAATGAACATTGCAGGTTCGATAACCCTTTTCCTGCCAAGTGGTGTGCAGGCTATGGTTTGATTGGTCTTTTTGTTCAGACCGACGATCTATCTACATATTGCGATGTAAAACCTAATGCACACTTTGCAGGGCAACTTAGGAATACAGGGGAAGGTTTAATCCAACAGACAATACAAAAGTTCTGTATGTCTTTCCTCTTTTAATAATGTCTGTACCTGCTTGAGCATCTCTCATTAAGAAGCTTTATACAAAAATAAAGAAATGAATAAGAAAGGGAAACAATTGATCAAAGTGTATAAGTAGATCATTTCAACTGCATTTTATGTTCACTACCCACACTTCCTCTACTATAAGACTGTTCTAGTTTCTCGAGATGTAGTTTGTACGCATAATATGGATACATGGCAATATCACGCGCTTTTCTTTTGTTACATCTGTCCATCAGCTGTGCCACACATGCACATCTTAAATTCTGTACATGCTTGAAGATAGATATACCTTTTTATGGGGTCATTTTATTTATGGCAGTACAGTAGAAAATGGCATTCATTATCAGTTTCCCTACAAAATGGACAGTCTCTATCAGTGATTTGGTCTATACATTTTACACTTGCATTAAGAGCATTGTTCTCTAGATAGAAACTTACACAGGCATCTCTGAACTTTTTTATGTCTAAGAAATCTCATCGTTTTTACATTTTAGCATTCAGTTGAAGGAATTATATAAAGTATATCGATCACTACTCCTAATGTTTTTGTTTCCAGTCTTGTCAATGACAGATGAATAGTGTCTGATCGAACGAAGCCTCAATCATAGCCAGTTCCACCATTCATCGACACGCACGTAAAACATTGTTTTGCTTAACACAGTTCAACTGATCTCGTCCAGTTAAGTTTTTAACTGAAATCTTCTTTTAGCGTCATTACTAGGCTTGCTTTGGCAGCCTATCAATTGGCATTTTGCACAATCTAAGCGCAAGTTTCGCTACACGGATCATAGAGTATGTAAAGAGTGTATCTACCCAATTTACCATGGCACAATGTGCTACAAGATTGAACATAAACATTTAAGACCCATTAATATGCAAACGGACAGGCATTTTCTACGCATTGTCTTTTTTCTAGTCTCCATAGCTCCGAACCTTAGAGCAAGGAAGGCTGCACTTGGGCATCGTTAAGTCGGAAAGAAATGCTCGTGTTGAAAGTGTTAACACTCCACATTGTTTTGAGTAGATGAACTGCTTCCGTCTTGGCCTTCAGCACTTGGAATTAAAGGGCAGAAACTAGAGACAACTTGGTTGTGAATGTGAAACAGGGGGAGAGAGAGAGGGTGGGGGAGAGGGAGAGAGAGAGAGAAGGAGAGAGAGAGAGAGAGAGAGAGAGAGAGGGAGGGAGGGAGGGAGGGAGAGGGGGAGGGAGGGAGGGAGAGGGGGAGGGAGGGAAGGAGGGAGAGAGAGAGAGAGAGAGAGAGAGAGAGAGAGAGAGAGAGAGAGAGAGAGAGAGAGAGTCGCTTGTCTTTCGGTCTATTCGCCACATCTTCAGACATGTTCTCTAAATAGTGTTGTTGTTTGTCCATAGTCATCGACGAGGACATCTATCGACCTGTAGACTGGGTTCGGTGTGTCCGCAGATGGGTGATGAGGCCGATGCGGGTACGGAATGTTCTCCATCTTGTCAAGCAGATATGAGTGGACTCCGTAAATGAGCGCATCTCTGAATGTACCCAATTAGTGGATGCGAAACTTTCTGTGCAAGCCACAGGAATTACAATCATATGTTGGGTTTTAATAATTCAAATTCTGTATTGCCTCTTCTCACTACAGACAACGGACGGGGTCAAACAGATGCCCCACGTACTCAAGCAGAGCCAAGGAGATTGTGGGGAGCTAAACATTCAGTGAAACCTTCGCACAGCTGTGCAAAAGAAAGAGGAGAGAAAAAACCCTCGTCTACACCTATAACTGATTATTCAATTTACTGCCTTCCATCACTGACGCCCAGGAAACAAGATTCTTGCTCCTCGCCCTTGCCAGGTCGTGTCACGTGCACAAAAATGAGATTACTGATGGTGAAAACACGAAAATCTTATTACGCATTCCCGTGTCAAAGCAATTTCTGCTGGTGACATTCTGCCGACCGAAAGAGTTGCTATTGATTCGCGAGCGCGGACAGCAGTAGAAAGTGACTGGCAGAATTCTTCACAAGTTCGGACAGGTAAAACAACCTTCACAATTAAGCTGCCTAAAGTTAACCTCGGGGATTGAGTTTCTTTCATCTGTAGAACGCACTTCAGCGAGTCGCTTCGTCACTGTTAGGGTTTAGTCTCAACAAATGTTGAGCAAAGCATTGAGGTATTCTGAGTGCAAAAAAATGACTTTTCCCATTATATTTGCTTTGAAACGTAGATATTTGAGAGAGAGAGAGAGAGAGAGAGAGAGAGAGAGAGAGAAAGAGAGAAAGAGAGAGAGAGAAGGGGGGAGGGGAGGGGGGACGGGAAGAGAGGGGGTGGGGAGGGGAAGAGAGAGAGAGAGAGAGAGAGAGAGAGAGAGAGAGAGAGAGAGAGAGAGAGAGAGAGAGAGAGGGGAGAGGGGGGACGGGAAGAGAGGGAGAGGGGAGGGGAAGAGAGAGAGAGAGAGAGAGAGAGAGGGGTGGAGGGGGGGGGGGGCGGGAAGAGCGGGGGGGGGGGAGGGAAGAGAGAGAGAGAGAGAGAGAGAGAGAGAGAGAGAGAGAGAGAGAGAGAGAGATCATTTGAACATTTGAACTTTGAAACTCTATTCGTCATGTCTCTGACCCACAGACGAAGGAATTTACAGAACCAAAACCGTATACCGTAACACAGTGAACATAAACCACGGCAAGGCAAGCGGCCTGCATATCAAACTTTTGGAAATACATGTATAAACCAAAACACTGTGTACTGCATCTAGAGTCGCTCAGTGTCTCCATTGTGTGCTGAATGATCCTAGTCCTCGGGCGACGGTGTAACCTCAATTGTGTCTTTGGACGGCCGTAGTGCAAAACCAAGGTCTGCACACAGCTATGTCGAATTACAAACTATCTACCGACAAACCACAGTGACTCAAGAATGTCAGTCATTTACATTTTCAGTTCTCCGTAAAGTAAAGCAAATAGATACACATTTCACACAAGAAATATAAACAATTCCTAGGTTCCTATCACGATTGGGAATCAAATTTGTGTATTCAAACGAGAGAAAATGAAACGGACGATTAATCAAACGAGTGTTTTTCGATCTTCGTCAAGATGATCACACTATCATCAATGGAAACAGCAGTAGGGACGATGCTGCTGCAAAATGGAAAATACATAATCAAAATAGTCAGTTCATCGTATTCCTGAAAGAAAAGGTTGTCACTTTTTGGTAGCTACAAATCTACGTGAGGTGTATTTGCGTATTTTTGGTGGGCAGTCTTCATGAAGCAGTCAAGGCAGTAGGCTGAACTCACACACACGGGGCAAATTACTCACAGACGGAGGGGTTCAGCACATGGATGGATGGCTGGATGGAGTTATGCGGTCTATCAGCCTTTGTAGGCTTTGTATGGCCATTAAGCACGAAATCACTAGAAGTTTTCGAGTAAATGCAAATTAAGTCACGATGCCCCTAATTATTCGCCTCTTATGAATCGCGTAGGGAGACGCGGTGGGTCTATTCTGACCTCCAATCCACAGGGGGCCGGGTTCAGCGCACCCATCACACCAGGCACGCGCAAACACCGGTTTGACCACCCCGTGTCTCAGCTTGTCTCGGAGACGTCAATCTTCCTCCCGTGCATTGCACTATCAAAGGCACATTGCACGATGTTGTCGTGGCTCTGTTATCAGCTGATGTGCTGCTGTCTTTCATGTAGTCGCTTGTACGATTGTCACTGAAATTTGGCGTGAGTATTGTGGAGGATTGTCGAGCTGACTACTCCAATGAACTCTCATCTTCTCCTATAAACTCATGCGTTGTCGCTGGTTTTGCGGGTGCTGCGTGAGTTTCAGTAAATACATGGGACACACTTGGGTTCAACTTGTTTACACACTGTGTACCGGCATCTTGCATCTCCGTAGCTGGAGGGGATTTAAGGTTGTTCAAAGAAACTGGATCAGATGGTATGCTTTCGAAGACAACTCTGCTGAGTGTAAATCTGGGTAACCCTTTTGTCTTTTTCTCGTGTACGTCTGGTATCTTGGGAAATCATGCTCCCTTTTGCAGGGAGATATTCGGCTCCGCACACGGCAATCGCCACATTGACGTGCATTAGTCCCCCTGATCACAAGTGGACTCGTCCAGTTCAATGTTACAGTGGTGCAATCGGGATTTGCTTCAAAGTGCCAGGAAAACAAACCGTGGGTTTCCGACAGTTCGCTCACCGCTTTCAGTAAAATATTGCGTAGTACTTCTTCAAGCTTGGTGGTCCTGTGTTTGGTAAGACTTCGGAGGCGCGTTCAACAAGATTATGATATGCTTGTTTCCGGTTTGTTTGCCTTTAAAAAAAATGGTCGTCATAATCATCTGCAACGTCCACACAGTCAATAATTGTAATAAATCCGTTTCCAAAACCAGACACTACCTGTTTTTTTGTCACAGTTTTTATATTGGCTCCTTTATGATTATAGCGACAGTGTTAGAAAAGGATCGAAAATACCATTTCGATTGCTTTTGACTAGTAGGCCTATCATCGTAGCCTAGGCAACGCGCCCCTGCAGAAGTATGCTTGTCAAGGCGGGGCTCGAACAGCATATGGCCTGCCTCGGTGACGGCGCTCTCCAGAGGAGATATATATATATATATATATATATATATATATATATATATATATATATATATATATATATATATATATATATGTAGATTACCATGTCACTCTCAGTGAACATTTGATGTCAGTACAAATGACACGGAGTTCATTCCTCCTCGCCACTTCCCAGCAATAATTGTCGTGCAATGCTATCGACACCTTTAGAAAAGTGCCAAGTGGGACTACAGAACAACTAAGAAAAGGAATGATTTTTCTATGCATTAAGCTGAACATCTAAATTGCTGCCGAAATAGAACCACTTGAGAGAGAGTAAAAAGCCAACCTAATGCGGTTGAGATGAAGATTTCAGTTTTGTGTTAATATGATCGCTAAACTTTTTTCGGAATGCGATCAATGAAGACATACTCTCCTCCGAAAATTAATTTTCTTTTCAATCCTCAAGTCCTTATACTCCGAAGCAAAATTGTGCTTGAATTGTTAATTCCCATTTTAAAGAGGATTGGATTCTTTTTATGTAAGGCAACACTGAACATGCAACCATCTTTTTTCGCCAACCAAGAGATCCGCTTCGACAGGGCTACGCAGGTCGATAACTTTATCGAGACTTACTTTGCCCGGCAGCTGTGTCCGTGTTTTACCATAATTGATGGACTGATGACGTGCTACAATGGAATATGAAAATTGTAGTTGTGACAAAATCGGGTTGGATTTTGACGTCTGGTGTTCTAAATGATTATTCTAGTCCACTAGAAACTTCGCCTGCCGGCAAAAGAGTCTCTAGCACAGTTGACATCATGAGATGGAACGAATCCGTCCGGAATATTCATAAGGAGGTCACACGAGAGGCTTGTGGGATCGCACTCTGCTCCCTGACATACGCTGTTAAAGTAGTTATAAGACTATTTCGCACAAATACTCATTATTACGCTTGTTGAGGCAATAAACAAACATTTATTCGATTAGATAACATGTTTGTGTTGAAATGGAAGCAAGTTTTGACATCTGAAAAAAAATGAAAAAAATAGTATCCAGAACGAACTATTTTTGGCACAATGCAATAATGCATTCATTGCGAACTGCGCCAGCGTTACTATACTGACTCGGGTTAAAAGACGCTATCTATATAGTGTCTTTGCTCGGGTTCACAGAAGGCTAAACGATAGGACCAAATAAACCATAACGTTTGAACTTGTTCTTACCTGCAGTGAACAACTGTAACAATGACCATTGAATATGTAATGTCTCGTTGCAGGAGGAATGTTTCATACCTGCATCACGTTGTGGTTGTAAATGAAATGATGCGTGTTTCTCATGAACGAAAGAGACCTACTATGAAATCCCTGCGTGCACATTGTCCTAGTCATTGACCGAGAAAATGCTTGGCTTCCAATTCCGGCTTAGTCGTGCTTGAGCATGAACTTTGCAATCAATCCTTCTGGGTCGTTCTCCGGTGTCAACCTTCGTTCGATAGGATCGGTTTGCTTTCTTACCATTTTTAGGGACACAGTAAGCGGAAAACCCAAAACGTTATAACATAGATGTTCAAGCAGGCTTAATTGCCCAAGAGCTATAAATTCGATAGAGGAATCACCTGCTGTGTCGAAATGTCAGCATCTTTAGAGCCCTCATATATCTTCGTCATAAACATGTGACGTAACTTGGGTGACGTCTATAGGTTGTCAAAGACCTCGATAGTTCAGTAGTTGACTACATAGACATTGACTGGTACGTCACCGGTTCCATTCACAGGTGAGGTATGAAGCGTTTTCTGCCGCCTGCAAGGTTTATGGTCTGTGTTAAGAACTGAAATGCCTCTTTAGAGCTAGTGACTTGCAAAGCCCTCGATGGCTAAACAACGCTCTTCCTGCAATGCTGCAGTGCAATTGTCGTGAAGGTGCTGGAATGTACTAGAGCATCGTGGTATCTTCCAGAGTATACACTAGTCCTCTCCACAAGTCCTATGCTTAGTTACGTGACGTAGCCAGGGCGCGGTAGCCCTTTGATGTGTTTTGTGACGTCGTTTCCGCGAAGCTTCGAGATAACCTGCAATAAGTATATAGGCAGAGAGACATGAGAGCGCGATGGGAGACAGTGAGAGCGCGATGGGAGACAGTGAGAGCGCGATGAAAGACAAGTGAGACCGCGATGAGAGACAAGTGAGAGCGCGATGGGAGACAGTGAGAGCGCGATGAAAGACAAGTGAGACCGCGATGAGAGACAAGTGAGAGCGCGATGGGAGACAAGTGAGAGCGCGGATAACAGCGATTGTGTCCTCACAGGATCGAGCCCGAAAATGAAGTTATGGTAACAATAACAATCTAAAGGCACTATGGGCCTCAGCGGCTTCTATTCTTTGTGGCATTCCACTCCTCTCAGTTTCTTCCACGGGGCGGATGCTGGATTATGAATTAACGGAGTAAATCCCAGCTTGTCTGAGGGCGGCCATAAATCTGCCTGCCCAGACAAGGGACCATTCACCTCATGTCGAGATGGAAATTGTCGCTGTCCGTCTCGCGTCGCTGGCGACCGTTTCCGGCCGGGACGGACGCTGCTTCCGCTGCGCATGCTCACTGCACGGAACACGACGGTGGTCGAGGTTGCCTGGCGCGCGTGCCGCCCAGTCAAATAGCAACAAATGGGTTTTAATTCTGTAAGTGGATTGAGCGTGCAGGACAAGAGAGGGATCAATACAGCAATCTGGGCTCCTCCCTATGGCCGCCAACCGCCATCGCTGAATAATGGAAGTGTTGCAAGCGACCCCTGCCGACCTCTGCGGAGCCGCTGCCCGCGTTGAGAATCGGAGTCCTTTTGTGGGGGAACGCATCAAAAATGCAACCCTCCCTCCCCGGCACTTTACAGATCAGATTGGGCTACACAGGCTGCCGGCATCATTGAAATACACTCTGCCGGACAGCCGCACCCAAGCTCTGCCTAAACTGCTGGGTTGATGACGTGCGGCGTTATTCAGCAGCAACGCTCGAGCCACTTTCTGATTGGGTGTACGAGATGCGAGTTGACTTGGGGGCCTTGAGGCTGTACTTGGCCCGTGAGAGGTCCTGGATTTGTGCTGGACTTGCACACTGTGCCTCCTTACTGTCTGCAATGCATAAACTTTTTCTTTACGAGATTGAGTCGACTGTGTGGCTGTGGGTCTCACTATCGGTAGTCCAGGGTCCAGCTTCTTCGTCTCGTTGAGCTCGAGAGGGATGAACTGTGTTCATCTTCAGAGCTGCATGTTGCACTGAGTATGGGACAATCGCACTGACTTCACATAGTGCGGTACTGACTACACACAGATCAGTAATGACATGTGCGTCTGGAGAAAGATACCTTCTTTTGCTCTTTTGGTGGTTCTTTTCGGTAGGGGTGATACGCTAAAGAATGATGATGGATTCATTAGATTTATTATAATACAATGATCATTTGTAGAATCATTATCAGATTATCAGAATACACTTTAACAACGGAGACGTGGAGGTAAAAGATAGACCGCTTGATTCCAGGAGACAAAACAAAGATGGTCACGGGATGGCTAGGAGATGAAGGAAGTCCTGGTTTTATGAAAGATAACTCGTTTCGGAAAAAAAACCTTCCTCGGTTTCAACAAACAGCGAAAACAACCGAGACAATCGCTCCGCATCTGGTTTCTGCACAACAGCAGAGAGCTTTGAATAACACAAAGGAGAGTGCTACCATTTGCATGTGTCAGTGCTTGCCAATGCGTAGTCAACCAACGAATGAGCACGTGCTTGCTATTTTCTTCTCAGCAATCGCCGTTTCGTCACCCGTGCAAGCGGTTGTCATGACTGGGAGCGCACGTTTTCCACAGCTGAATGACTTTGCTGGGACCCTGGAGAGCGACAATCTGTTCGGGAGGGAGAGGGGAGGGAGTGGGAACAGAGGGAGAGGGAGAGGGGGAGGGAGTGGGAAAAGAGGGAGAGGGGAGAGGTTGGAGAGTAGGAGGGATTGGGAGTGTGAAGGTAGGTAGGGAGAGAGAGAGAGAGAGAGAGAGAGAGAGAGAGACGTGATCCCCCCCACATTTTGATGGAGAGAGGCGCTGACCGCGCTACCTGCGAGAGCGACGATGGCGGGGACGAGAGCGCGCTGCGTGACGCGGAGCAAGAGAGGAGATTGCGATGAGAGCGCTATGGCGAGAGGTAGCATGCCAGGCAGCTTGGGAGTGCTGTGCTGTCTGTTTTGTGTGTGGTGTGTGTGGCTGTGGTGTGTGCGATGACAGATGACGAGAGACGCCCCGCCCCCTTCCGCCCCAGTACTCCTCCGTCCCCCCTCCGGCGACAGATGCGACGAAAAAACCAGAGAAAGACTTCTCTGAGAGCCGTTGAGTGTGGGTGTGTGTGAGAGTGTAATCGTGTGAGTGTATTATGTGTGTGAGTGTGTGTATATGTATGTGTATACTACCGTGGAGTGAGGGTCGTGAGCGTGCCTGTGTGTGTAGTGGTGTGTAGTGAGCGTGTATTCGGTGGTAGCTTGTGTGAGCGTAGTGTGTGTGTGTCGGGGTGTGTGGTATGTGTGTGTGGATGGGCGTCGTGTGAGTGTTGAGCG
>JAWQFJ010021401.1:5000-7500 GCA_034096865.1 Theodoxus fluviatilis
CAGTGGGGACTGGCTGGCTGTGGTGTGTGGGTGAGCAGTGGGGACGGCTGGCTGTGGTGTGTGGGTGAGCAGTGGGGACGGCTGGCTGTGGTGTGTGGGTGAGCAGTGGGGACGGCTGGCTGTGGTGTGTGGGTGAGCAGTGGGGACGGCTGGCTGTGGTGTGTGGGTGAGCAGTGGGGACGGCTGGCTGTGGTGTGTGGGTGAGCAGTGGGACGGCTGGCTGTGGTGTGTGGGTGAGCAGTGGGGACGGCTGGCTGTGGTGTGTGGGTGAGCAGTGGGGACGGCTGGCTGTGGTGTGTGGGTGAGCAGTGGGGACGGCTGGCTGTGGTGTGTGGGTGAGCAGTGGGGACGGCTGGCTGTGGTGTGTGGGTGAGCAGTGGGACGGCTGGCTGTGGTGTGTGGGAGAGCAGTGGGGACGGCTGGCTGTGGTGTGTGGGTGAGCAGTGGGGACGGCTGGCTGTGGTGTGTGGGTGAGCAGTGGGGACGGCTGGCTGTGGTGTGTGGGTGAGCGGTGGGGACGGCTGTGGTGTGTTCGTGAGTGGTGGGGATAGGCTGGCGTCCACGATTACCACGCGGCTAAGATCCGCCCTGCTGTCTTCATCCGCTGTTTGCAAATGTCAGGAGATTGCTTTCAACTTGAAATCTGCAGTGTCGCAAATGTCTAACGCCAAACCCCCCACAAAAAGCAACTTCTTAATTAAATGCAATAGGATAGAACACCAGGTGTTGTCTGTCCGAAATACCATGTACTATTGAAGCAATTTGAAGCTTTGTTTGGCCGTAGCAAATCCGTGGAAGGAAAGTGTAGCTTTCAGTGGTTTCTCCTCTCACCAGACGCTCATAAGAAATTGCTGACGTCATTTCGAGTGTTGTTTTTTAATATATGAAGGATAATTTTACCTTAAAAGGAAGTAAATAACAAGGAGAGAACAAATTAAATCGCAAGTTTGCCTTCCCCATCTACATGATCTAGGATTCAAGGGTTAGAGTTCTGGACCTTACTGGATTTAATAAAGAAACAAATAAATTTCCTGACAATATCAATGTAATCATAAAGCACTTATATGGAAACTACTTTTGGAATTGTATGTTTTATTTCCAGTAACCTTTGTAAACAGAGATCACAGTGTGCAACGATGATAGAACTGGCGCCTGTTTTGCAGGGATACTTCTGGTTCGATATTTTCTTTTGCAAGAAAACATCTACATTTACCTTGAGGTATGATGACTTCTGGTTTGCCTTACAAATAAAATGTTTAACATTTCATCCATGATGTCGGCTCTTGCAGATTAAACCTTTTTATTTCGTTTAATACGACTTTCATCTCTCTCTCTCTCTGTCCCTCTTTCTCTCTGTCCCTCTCTCTCTCTCTGTCCCTCTCTCTCTCTCTCTCTCTCTCTCTCTGTCCCTCTCTCTCTCCCTCTCTTTCTCGCTCTTTCTTTCTCTCTCTCTCTTTCTCTCTCTCTCACTCACTCTCTCTTTCTCTCTCTCTGTCTCTCTCTCTCGTTCTCTCTCTCTCTCTCCGTTTCTCTCTCTCCCTCCTTCCCTCCCTCCCTCCGTCCCTCCCTTCCTCCCTCCTTCCCTCTCTCTCTCTCTCTCTCTCTCTCTCTCTCTCTCTCTCTCTCTCTCCCTCTCTCTCTCTCTCTCTCCTCCCCCCCCCCTCTCTCTCTCTCTCTTTTTTTGTCTCTCTCTTACTCTCTCTCTCTCTCTCACTCTCTCTCTCTCTCTCTCTCTCTCTCTCTCTCTCTCTCTCTCTCTCTCTCTCTCTCACGCACGCACACGCGCACACATCATGTATCTAATCCTTCCGTTTCGATTTCGCTTTTCGTAGAAGGATTAACCCAATTTTTTTTCTCCTGAGATCCAACAAAATGAACGATCCATGCCACCCTTTCTCTCCTCTATTTGATGTGGATGATGATGATGTTGATAATGATGATGATGATGATGATGATGCTGATGCTGCTGCTGCTGCTGCTGCTGATGATGATGATGCTGATGCTGATGATGATGATGACTATGATGATGATGATGACTAGAATGATGATGGCTATGATGATGATAATGATTATGATGGTGGTAATGATGAAACCATCATCATTCGATGGTAAAGCTAAGAATGATGAGGATAATGATGTGATGTTGATATTCATTATATTGATGTACTTTCGTCTCTTCCTTTTTTTTGTTTTTCTCTGTCATTTTGTCCTTCTTGTGATTTTTTTTAGACCGAATAAACTGGGAAAAAAAACAACAATAACAAACACAGTCACAGACAGGTAGGACGTCCACAGTCAGGTGCCAGCACCAACTCCCCTTCCTGGGGAACATTCCAACCCGACGCTGGAGCATGGCTGCATGCAATGATTAATGGCACTACAGTATGCCACTGCTTCCCTCGCAAGCACCCAGTTTGGCTCCTGGGTGAGGTGAAGCAATGCAAATCAAGCAGCCTGCCCATGGATGCAACGCAAGGAGCAACGAAGCTTGAAGCCAGTG
>JAWQFJ010021401.1:17500-23936 GCA_034096865.1 Theodoxus fluviatilis
TTGCAATGAAACAAATAGCAACACTGAAAAATCACGCGTACATTCCCGCACTGGTCTGGCAAATAACAAAAAAATTGATCGACAACGAATTCTTGCTTCATTATGCTCAAAACGTCTTTGATTACAAAAGTAATACACTACTTTCTTTCAATCTTCGAATTAATTAAATGCATAGGCACATGAAAGACACTAATATGTGAAAACACAATTATTACTAGTCCACTGTATCTTCCATTCTACCGAAAGTGATGTTCCCACGGATGTCAAACAGTCACAGAGAGGACAAATCGCGTCAAAACTGCAGAAGCTGGCAGTCCCGTTAGATAGTCTCTTTGAACAAGGTTAACCATTTCCGTGGCAACCAAAAAGGAACATGGGTGACAAATTACAAAAGTGACGTGAACAATTCGGAGTTTTAGAGGTTTCTTAACTTATTTCATGAGGGTTTTTTGAGACATGACAGTGGCAGTTATCTTGGATGTTACCATAGCAGCCAGTTGATGTCGAATAATCTGTCACTGATTACTCATTCACACACACTGCCTTCCTGGGCAGCTGCATTGAGCAGGACCAGCAAAGGACACTCGCATGAACATCATGTTTAAAACTGGCTTACTTCAGAATCAATTCATCGTCGACAAGGGTGCGATGTACACAGGTATTTGAATGACCTGCCCAGTCGTCCGTATTAAGTAAAATAGCCACCTTCATCACAGGAGCCAGGGGAAGGCAGGCTTGTGGAGCTGGGCCGGGGGAAGGCAGACTCGTGGAGCAGGGACAGGGGAAGGCAGACTTGTGGAGCAGCGACAGGGGAAGGCAGACTCATGGAGCAGAGACGAGGAAAGGCAGACTCGTGGAGAAGGGCCGGGGGAAGACAGACTTGTGGAGCAAGGCTGGGGGAAGGCAAACTTGTGGGGCAAGGCCGGGGGAAGGTAGACTTGTAAAGCAGGGCCGGGGGAAGGCAGACTTGTGAAGCAGGGCCGGATAAAGGCAGACTCATGGAGCAAAAACGGAGGAAGGCAGACTTGTAGAGCAGGGCCGGGCGAAGGCAGACTCGTGCAGCAGGGAAGGGGAAGGCAGACTTGTGGAGCAAGGCTGGGGGAAGGCAAACTTGTGAAGCAAGGCCGGGGGAAAGTAGACTTGTGAAGCAGGGCCGGGGGAAGGCAGACTTGTGGAGCAGGGCCGGGGGAAGGCAGACTTGTGGAGCAGGGACAGGGGAAGGCAGACTTGTGGAGCAGGGCCGGATAAAGGCATACTTGTGGAGCAGAGAGAGGGGAAGGCAGACTTGTGGAGCAGGGACAGGGGAAGGCAGACTTGTGGAGCAGAGAGAGGGGAAGGCAGACTTGTGGAGCAGGGACAGGAGAAGGCAGAGATGTGGAGCAAGGCCAGAGAAAGTAGACTTGTTGAGCAGGGTCAAAGGAAGGCAGACTAGTGGATTAGGGCCGGTTGAAGGCAGACTTGTGGAGCAGGGACAGGGGAAGGCAGACTTGTGGAGCAGGGCCGGGGGAAATCAGACTTGTGGAGACAGCAGCAAGGTCCAGCCACCGCCATGTCCACACTGCTGCCAGGGCGGCGGACTGGACAGTCCTTCCTCCAACACCTGCACCTGACGTGTGCCCAGTGAGGAGGACGTTGACAGCTCGCTGTCCAGATTCCTCAGGCCGCACTGTGCCGACTGACGAGGGGGCAGCCTGTGCAGGGGCAGCTCCCCTGTGAGAGAGATGGACCCAGGCTACAGCAAGCCTTGACTCAGCAGAACGACCACCACGGGAAGGAACATCAGGGCGGACTTCGGGCGCTCTGTGATGGAGACGACGTCATTTTCTGTCCTCGAATCGAGGTCAGCACCCGTGCTTGTTCCCAATTCTGAACAGTCAAGGCCGTTGAGGTTGGACATATTCTTGAGGTTGAGGTCTTGAATCGGTTATTTCCGCTTCCCCTCTTCCAGGCGTAGACGCCCGTCTTCCTTGGCTTTGTACGCCGCAAGGACCCGGGACCTCCGCGTCGCCCGCGGCTCAAAGTCCACTCGGTACACGTCGCTGAAGTCGGGAGGTTGAGTGAAGTTCCCGGTGCAAGGCTGTATGTCACACCGCTCCTGGTCTCCTTTGACGGCGTCAGTAAAGCACCGGGGGAATCCCAAACCCTGCATGTCTCGACAGAAGTTGCCATGGTCCCTGGGCTCCAGGAAGCCCTGGTACTGGGTCATGGTGCTCTTGTACAGGAGGTGAGTCATGTCACTCCATGGTACGCAGTCCTTGCATAACGCGGTTGTGTTCTTCAGCCCGAAATACAAGGCCCAGGAATGGTACACCGTCCGTGAGTACAGGTAGCAGTCGTTTAGAGACGCGCTCGTATCTGAGAGGATAAAAGAAAGACTGAGAGAGAAAGAGAGAGAGAGAGAGAGAGAGAGAGAGAGAGAGAGAGAGAGAGAGAGAGAAAGGATAGAGGGAGAGAGAGGGAGAGAGAGAGGAAGGGAGAGAGAGAGAGAGAGAGAGAGAGCAATAGACAGAGAAATAAATACAGAGAGAGATAGACACAAAGTGACATACACAAAGACAAAGAGAGATAGACACAGAGAGGCAGACACAGGGAGATACAAGAGATCGACACACACAGAGAATAAACACAGAGAAATAGACAGACAAAGAGACAGACACATCGAGATAGACAGAGAGGTAGAGAGTGAAAGAGAAAGAGAGATACAGAGAAATAGAGAGAGATAGACCATTGATTACAATATAAAATGTGATCACAGAGACAAATATAGCTCATGCTTGTCTGTGCGTAACTGTGTGTGTGTGTTTGTGGGTATGTGTGTGTGTGTGTGTGTGTGTGTGTGTGTGTGTGTGTGTGTGTGTGTGTGTGTGTATGTGTGAATATGCATCTGCATATGTGCGTGCTGTGCATGTGTGTGTGTGTGTATGCGCGCGCGCGCGAATGTGTGTGTGTGTGTATATGTGCGCGCGCTAATGTGTGTGTGTGTGTGTTTGAGGGGGTGGGGGGTGTTTGTGTGAGTATGTGAATGTGTAAGTGTCTGTGTAAGTGTGTGTATGTTTGATTCTATCAAGCAGTCAGTCAGTCCTGCCCAGTCCTGTCCAGACTTTCACGGCCAACCCACAAATCCATCCATCCGTACATCAAAGATCCCACGCGCTTCCCTGAAGTATGTTTGCACGGGTATCCACAACTGTGTCACTGTCACATCATCATCGCAGACCATGTCTACAACTGTATCACTGTCACAACACAAGAACAGACCATGTCTACAACTGTGCCACTGTCACAACACCATCACGGACCATGTCTACAACCGTGTCACTTTCACAACCGTATTACAGAACATGTCTACAAATGTGCACTGCCACAACTATATCACAAAACATGTATACAGCTGTGTCACTGTCACAACACTATCACAGAACATGTATACAGCTGTGTCACTCTCAAAACGGTCTCTACTGTCCAGGGAACACCTCCATGGTCACATATAACTTCTACAACTGTGTCACTGTCAAAACACAATCACAGAAAATGTCTAGAACTGTGTCACTGTCACAACGATTTCCACCACTGTCTAGGGAACACCTCCATAGGACATTCTCACTTCTGAAACGGAAATTCAGCCCGAGTTTCGTCCCTTTACTTCCACTAGTTCCGGTAGACTGGTAAAAATAGAAGCTGATGGGATGATCGCTGGATTGTGGCAAAAGGATGACATTAAAGCATGCAAAAAGATTAATTAGATTAAAAACTAATCGAAAATAGTCATATTAGACTTTTAACGTACTCTTTCTGCACAAAACCCACAGAAGATAAGTAAACCAACCTCACCATACGTGCCTAGCAGACGAACGCGATCGAACCATAGCCACTACGCCAGCAGACGATCGAGCTAGTGTGATATAATGTTTCACGTAAAGCTCGAATGAGTAGCACCAGACCAAGGAAACGAAATTCTCAATTCAAGTCAGAACTAAACAGTTATCTGCTGCTACTCATTCGAGCTTTGCATGACACAGTACTGTTTTTCACCCCACATACATGATAAAAATAAAAGCTGATGTGATGATCGCTAGATCGTGGCAAAAGGATGACATTAAAGCATGCAAAAAGATTAACTAGATTAAAAACTAATCGAAAATAGTCATATTAGACTTTTAACGTACTCTTTCTGCACAAAACCCACAGAAGATAAGTAAACCAACCTCACCGTACATGCCTAGCAGACGAACGCGATCGAACCATAGCCACTATGCCAGCAGACGATCGAGCTAGTGTGATATAATGTTTCATGTAAAGCTCGAATGAGTAGCAGCAGACCAGGGAAATGAAATTGTCAATTCAAGTCAGAACTAAACAGTTATCTGCTGCTACTCATTCGAGCTTTACATGACACATTACTGTTTTCCACCCCCACATACATGTACTTTGAGCGATCGAGTATTCAGTGCAGACGCTACGAGAATGCAACCGGAACTAGGTGGTTCTACCTAACGCGTTGTTTTTCGACAAAGAGTGCTGAGGATAACTCCTGCAGGGTACGTTAATGAGAATGTCCTATGGCCACAACACATGTCTATGTTACGCGTAGGTGGTCTGCTATTTGGGGTTCGTCCCAGCTTGTTCCAGGAAAGTAGGAAGCTTGGACTCAGGCATGATGTTTACGTACAGGAAAATCTTTATTCCATGGATTGGCAATAACGTACAGCGATGGCGAGTGCGCTTCAACATGCGCCAACAGCCCCACCAGAGACACTATATATAATGGACTGCTGACTTGACCTCTCAGTGTATAGTCTAAATATAGTCGCAGTGCTGTCTGCCCAGCTCCGCCTTCAATCGGGCAACGAACATTTCCGGTGTCCGAGTTTACAGAATGGAGAGCAGCTAATCGAGGAGATACTTGAGGCAAGTACGCAGCATTTACTGAAAATAAGTAGTTGAAAAGAAAGAATGAACATTGAAATAGTATATTATACATAACTGTCAATCTATAGCTACATTAGCTCGGACAGTGTAGATGAGTGTAACATTTATGACCGAGATAATACTCGAAAGACAAAGAGCGAGTCGACGCTTCATGAAGTCAGTTGGCAATGATGTTATCAATCAGAAAATATTTTTTTAATAAGCAGGATGGTGTTGCAAGTCAGAGGCACTGCTGCTAAATGTTTCTTAAACGTATGTGAAATGCTGAGCACCATTGCACTCCACGTGTCTTCTACATAGCGGCATAGCAGTCAGTACATGTGAGAACACGTCGTCTGCTGTCTGACGCGCGCATACCGCAATTGGCGCTAACGCGATGACTCGCAAAGGGAGGAGAACCTATAGTATCTCTGCTCGCTCCCATTCAGGATCGTTGTGTTTTCTTATTCTGTGGAACGACAGCCCTCTATTTCGGCCTGTGTAGGCTCCACAACCAATAATTGCACAGTTATTTCCTGGCATGTTGTGTCAAAACCCTCTGAATCCCACAGACGCTGGATATAGCTGGAATGGTTCCACTGAGCTTTTAAGCAGACGCTACGTCAAAGAAAACACTTCATATTCAACGAATTGTCAGTCCAACTTCAACCTCTGACTCTACAATCCGCAAATTACATCATGTTTTTGCACAACTGAATTTAGCTAGAGATGATAAAGCACAGTACAAGAAATAACCATTACATTCTATTACTGTGCGGACAATGGAACCTGCCCAGACTTAGACCGAAAGAGAGCAGTGACTGAGCGCTGGTTTTCTGCGCGAGACGGCACTGGCAGACGCGTTTCGCGCAGACGGCTATCCAGTTACTATAGTATCTCTGGCCCCACAAGCTCTCACTTGTCTAGTCCCTTCCAGTCGCGCTCTCACTCGCTCACAATAACGACCTCTTCCGTTTCCTGTCCCACGTGCAAATTAGGAGGACAGATTCTTACCCCTCTTGATCTGCCAGAGTCATCACGGTTCGACTTATCCCTACACCCATGATGCCACTGCTTCCAGATCGCTTCAAGGTCGCCTCTGCTGTGCTTGCTTCTGTAAGTCCTCTTGTCGAGAAAATGGTGCTCAGCCCCAACAGAGGGCCGTTGGGTTTTCGCGCAGTACAGCGAACTCATTAAGAACGAGATTCATCAAGAATTCAACGAACCAAGAATCATTCAAAAGCACACAACCGAAAAGATTATGTCAGGCACCTATGACGCTTGCATACAATTTGCACGTGTTAACGCTACACATTCTTTCATAGACGATCTACACTCACAAACACAAGTAATCCTACACGTTCTTTGCTACATGAGCAAACCACCTCCGCAAGCGCTAACAACCTTACACGATTGTTCCGCAACATCTACAACTGTGTCACTGTCACAACAGTCTCCACCACTGTCTAGGGAACGCTTTCATATTTACAGGATATACGCGCGCGCGTGTGTGTATCTGTGGTTGTAT
>JAWQFJ010021402.1:0-5000 GCA_034096865.1 Theodoxus fluviatilis
GAATGTAACGCGTTCTATTTTGATGAATAGGTAGACATACGTATGTGATGTAATGTCGGCACAGATGTTCCACTTGATGTATTTCCATATGCTTCATGTGTATTGCTTGCTTTGCTTTGGAAAAGACCGGAGGTCTACCCAATAAACCATTCGTTCGTTCGTTCGTTCGTTCCCTCCCCCTCCCCCCCCCCCCCCCCCTCCCTTCGCCTCTCACTCACTTCTAACCTCCCCTATGAAAGCCGTTTAACAGAAACGTGTCTCAGGACTTGAATGACGTCACCATGAATCGGGATGCCCGAGGGAGGGGACAAGAGGGAGGCCTCTGTGCACACGAAGACACTGTGCGACGATGTAGAGAGAAACCCACATAACTGTCAGCACCCTGACCCACTGAATAGATCGGCTCATCTTTATAATCTGAGGGTCCCCAAGTTTCATGCTTGAATCGTGCCGTGTTCCTAATACGAGGTCTCATTGACCGACATATGCTTCGTCAATATCGCTTTGTCCTTAACTTTTCGTCGTGGCCTTTCAGTGCATAATTTGGTTTGCTGTTTGAATATGATGGATGTGTCAAACCCCCGACCTGTTTGTAGCAGACGTAGGGAATGTGTGAGGTGATAAATGAAGTCATGCTGCACTTCAGAAATATACATAATGTGATAAAACTTACCCAAATGCCACTACCTGGCTACAGACACCCTCTTTTTGTGTCAAATTAAGAGGTTTTAACAAAATTCCTTTCATTGCATTTTAGACTTCAATTGATAGAATATGTTTCGTACGTCATCATACAGCTCTCGGCACAAAGAGTTGCTACGATTTAATATTTCCTTTTACCTGGACGGTGACTTAAACATCTTTTTCTTTCTCCTTAATCAATCTTCCTTGAGAGCGAATTATGAAGACTCCTTGGAAATAGTCGAAAACATAAATTTCAAGGGTTTAGCTGACATTTTCCCTGTCCTGTTATACCGGTGGTCGCCGTTGTTTTCCATGTTTTGCTGACAGCAATTCTATCTTGTTTCTAGGGCCATATCTGTTCTTACAGGTACTCTAAATCTTCTCACGAATCCAAGTTCGCTCACGCATCCGAAGAGCCTGAATATATAGTACTCTTCTGGGTGCGACAACTCATAAAATAGCTAACAACTGAAAGGCACACACAAAAGCCAGCACAAATTACCACCTATCTGTCATCTATTTGTCCGCATGGTCATATTCGCCAATGTGTTATTGTGCTTTGCCAACTGTTATGTGCACATGACCGCCACTCATCATCACACCACACCAATCCACCACACCTACACATATACATCATCTCCAACCACCACCCCACACAACCACCACCACCACCTACACCAACATCACCCAACCACCACCACGACCACCACCACCACCACCACCACCACCACCCACCACCACCACCATCCACTCCAACACTAACACAGACCACCACCACCACCACACCCCATCACATGCCACCACACACCAACCACCCATCCACTAGACCACCCACTCACACCACCACTCACATGCCACACTACCCAACACACACCTCAATGCCACCACTACCACAACCACCATCAATGCCACCACACTCACCACCACCACGCTCACATGCCACCATACCACAACCACCCATCCATGCCACCACCACCACCACACCACCCACCACCACCCTACACCACCAACCACCACATCCCACACACCACCAACATCCACCCAACCACCACACCACCACCACCACCACCACCACCACCCAACCACCACACCACCACCACCACCACCACCACCAACCACCACACCACCACCAACCAACACACCCAACCACCACCACCACCACCACCACCACACCAATAACAACCACCACCCCACACACCACCACCACCACCAGGCACCACCACCACCACCACTACACCAACATCACCCACCCACACCACCACCCCACCACCACTACACCAAACATCCACCCACCACCACACCACACCACACCACCACACCCACCACCGACACACCAACCACCACCACCACCACCACCACCACCGCCACAACGCCTACACACCAACCACCGACCACCACCCACCACTACACCAACATCACCCAACCACCACCACCCACCGCCGACCACCTGAACCACCACCCTACACTCAACATTCACCCCAACCACCCACCACCCCTCCACCATACCACATCCGACCACACCACCACCACCACCAACCACCAACCACCACCGCACCACGGACCCCACCACCACCAGACCTACCACATCACACCAACCAGTGCACCAACCACCGACCAACCCACCACCACCACCACCACCACGCCATCACCACCATTGCACCACCACCACCACCAACATCACCCACACCACCTACCATCCACCACCATCCAGTGCTCACCACCACCCACCACCCCACCCACACCACTCAACCACCACCATACACCACACACACAACATCCACCAGACGGCGGACGGATGGACTAGATGAAAGGGAAGGATGGAATGCATGGCGTGAACGGAATCGGAGCGGATCCGGGAGTGATGGAGAATTTGCAGGATGCCAGAGATGCATGGCATGGATGGATGGATGGTTTAGTCTGGCGTTGCGCGTCTTATGAATGGCTGATAGTGACGAATATTGTCTGCTTTGTCTCTCATCTGATGGCGCGTTGCTCGTTCGTGACAAATTCAAAGAAGAACCTCTTCGTTGATCGCATTTATGACCTAGACCGACGTGTGATGAAAACTGCAATTCCTAAAAGTAACACCTGCAAGTGTCTTTTTTTCTTTCGAGGTAAAAAAAACATCAATAGTCGACAACCTAGTCTCATTAAAAAAATTGGCTTGCTTTCACTTCTACACTTCCTAGAATAACTAGCGAAGTACACCAAAACTCGTCCAAATGGCGACGATCTGCACTAGCTACTCCGCTCTCGGTCTGATAGGAGATGCGGACGAGGCGCCAACAGCGCGTCGATAGCATCTGCTCTATAATCGGCGTAATCGCCTTTACAAAATCGGCGTAGAGTGGGCACCACAATGTGATCTTATTAATGGTGGGGAGTAGGGGGGTGCGGGAATTGGGGTGTAGGGGTGTGGGGTGGCGAAATTCGCTGGGTGTACAGGGGTGGTGGGCGTGCGGAGAGGGGGGTAGGGGTGTGAGAGGGGGGGTGAGGGGTGTGGGGTGGAATGGGGGGGTGAGTAGAGGTGGGGGTGGGAAAAGGGGTGATGGGAGTGAGGTAGCCAGGGGGTGTTGGAGGCTGGGGTTGGGGGAAGGGGAATAGGGGTGCGGACGTGAGTTGAAGGGGGTGGGGCCGAAGAGTGGGATGAGGGGTGGGAGAAGGGGGGTTCCGGGGGTGCGGAGGAGGGGGCCCAGTGAGGGGTGCTGGGGTGAGAGAAGGTGAGTGAAGGGTGTGGGATATGAGAGGTGTGGGGTGAAGGGGTGGGGTGGCGACAGAGTGGGGGAAATGGGGGTGGGTGGGTGGGTAGTACCCTTTCCGCTAGAGAGGCTGGGATGAGGGGGGGGGGGAGCAGGTGCTCCAATGAGACGTGGAGCGCGACTGGCACAGGGTAGGATTGGGTTGGGTGGGGGTGGACTGTGGGAGAAGCTCCAAGTAGAGGCTGGCGCACATTGGCGCGGCCGCGGCGGGGAGAAGAGAGCCAGGAGAGCGACTGATGGAGAGCGACGAGACGAGACCGAGAGAGTAAGAGGGACGATCGAGATGAGACGCTAAGAGAGACGAGAGAGATGAGAGAGAGAACTTTGACTTTGCACCTTGTTTATTGTTAGCAGCCGGCGTGCCCCGTTAACAATGTTACAACTATCGCTTACGACGCACGCACACAGCGAAGAGAGAGCGAGAGAGAGAGGTGAGAGAGACGATGCACGAGATGGTAGTATCGAGGACAGACGGAGAGAGAGATAAAGAGATGAGGGAGAGAATAGAGATGAGAGAGGAGAGACGTCCGACATACAGACGAGACAGGGGCACCAGACAGACAGACAGGACAGACAGACGAAAGACACGACAGACAGTACAGACAGACAGTCAAACAGCACATAGTAGATAGAGGGGTTAGAAGATAGAGACACAGAGAGAGACTACCGACAAGAGAGAGAGAGCGAGAGATGAGAGAGAGACAGAGAGTAGAGACGGTACAAATGGACGGTACCGGACTGCCTGCAGACAGAGCCAGAGGGTGGGGGGCGTGGGTGTCGGGGGGGGAGATGGAGGAAGAGAGGGAAACGACGAGGGATGTAGACTGTATATTATTAACTTTGTTTACAATAAGACTACTGCCCAAAAATGCCGACTAGTATACGTAGTTCATTGTGCTAACACCCGCTGTATAACAAACGTACAAATTAATTGTCACCGTTACCAAACACTCACGCCTCAGCAGCTCCGAGGGCATGAGACGAGAACAGGATATCAGCATGCCTTTCACTTGACATTTTCCGTCTCAAACTTATCTTAACTTTCGCGGTAGATAGTTTGGGATGGCAGATAAACGTAACAGAATATTTATCTTCTCGCTACAATAAGGAGCACACCAGCATCATTCTGTCGAAACTACACTTCTCGGCTGGGGTGACACCTGAGAAACGGAGACGATCGCAAACCGCCGTGTTTACTGGATTGCTCCTACGTTGGATTATGTTTACATCTTCATAGGAAGTAACATTCCAACAACCAAAGGTGAGAGAGAGAGAGAAAGAGAGAGAGATAGAGAGAAAGATCGAGAGACGAGAGAGAGTCGAAGAGAGGGGAGTTGAGAGAGGAAGAGAGAAGGAGAGCTGACGAGAGGAAGACGACGAGGAGGAGCGAGAGAGGGATGAAAGAGACTGAAAGAGGCAAGATGCGAGAATACGCTGAGTATTAAGAGATATATGAAAGCATGATTAGTGAGCTTGTGATGAGTGAATGAGAGAGAACAAGAGAGAGAGAGAGAGAGAGAGTGAGAGTGAGAGAGTGAGTGAGAGAGAGAGAGTGAG
>JAWQFJ010021402.1:10000-14161 GCA_034096865.1 Theodoxus fluviatilis
AAAGGTGGAGTCAGTCAGAGTGTCCAACCATCGGAGGTACAGCCAGATGAAGAGGTCTGTATCTGTTGACACTTTCACACAGTTCATTGATTTTACAAAGATACTATCAATTCCAATCTGGGCCCGTATCCAGAACGGCGAGTTATTTTAACCCCGATTTATCTCTAAACTCATACGATTCCAACTGTCTGTTCCGCTCTCCCTTGGCTGGAAACCAGTATATATATAGCAAAGCGCAACCTAGGATCCTCTGACGAGCGTACCTTATCTAACCGATCAAGATAACCCGGGGTTAAGGGATAAATCGAGTGTTAAAAAGATAAATCGCCGTTCTGGATACGGGCCCTGCAGTCAATCTTCAAAGACATTCATTCGTTCACTCATTCGTTCATTCATTCATTCATTCATTCATTCATTCATTCATTCATTCATTCATTCATTCATTCATTCATTCATTCATTCATTCATTCATTCATTCATTCATTCATTCATTCATTCATTCATTCATTTATTAATTCATTCATTCATTCATTTATTCATGCATTCATTCATTCATTCATGTATTTATTTATTCATTCATTCATTCATTCATCAATTCATTCATTCATTCATTCATCCATCAGTTTCATTCATTCATTCATTAATCAATTCATTCATTAATTCATTCATCCTTTCACTCATCCATCCATCCATCCATTTATCCACTCATTCATTCACATTTCATTCCTTCATTCATTCGTTCGTTCGTTCATTCATTCATCTATCTTTTTTTTTCGTTTTTTTTTTCATTCATCCATCCATCCATCTCGAGATGCCCCCCTCAGTTTCTGGGTCTGCATTCTGGACTTGGTCACAGACTGCCTGAAGCTGGGACACTGCATGGGTCTAGGAATTCTTCGTCCACCTCTCGCGGGAAGTCAGATCTTGGAGGAACTCAACCGTGGTCGGAGTGACGCGAGTTCCAATTATGCCACCAAGGAGGAAAGCCAAAACGGGAATTCATGTGACACTAAGCTAGCGGCGCTGTGAAAGTCCTTCCAGATTTCCCTGGTGTCAAAGCCAGACAGTCTGAGAAGATAAATTCTGAATAAAAACGGGGGATTTTTGCGAGATTTTGAAAATCGGGGCGGAGGCAGAGAAGCGTAGAACTCATACAGAACATGGTCCTGTGGATAAATGGCACATCAAAAATGTCTGCAGCGACGGTTTTCGACAGAGAAGGCAGGCAATCTACATATAAGTGTCCGCAATGAGAGGTGTCAAGGTAAAAGATTGGGCGCGATGATCTTGGTCTGGTCTCCTTTTGTGTCAAGGTCTTGTCAGACATGCTCATCTCTCATCTCTGACTTTTCAAGAAGACATTTCAGAGATCAGAGTCCTTCTTAGCTCTTATCCCCTACAAATAAATGTTCGTATTTTCATTCTCTCTTGTCAAAAAATGACACACGCAGTGACAGACACCGTCCCTTTTCGCAAGGGGAGAAAAAAATAGAAGATTTACATGCAGGAATAGAAATAGAAACGAAATATTCTGACTTACTCTTATTTATCTTTATATTTTAAAAAACCCACAGAAGCTGTAGAATTGTGCATGAAAAGTACCAGTAAAAAAAGCATTACAACAATATTAACCACAACTGCTACTACAAATTAGAACAGAAACCTTGCACAAAGTATTTTTGTGTATTGCAAAAGTAGCCAGCACTAAACAGAGACACACATACGAAGATCAAACAAACAATCAAACAAACAAACAAACAAACAAGCAAAACAGTATCTGCATTACTGATGTGGAGGAAATCATTTCGGTGGACTGCTGAACGAATGCTATGTTCTGTGCTGTGTGGATGATCAGACATTTTGGACTGGGTTGGTCTGAGATGCAAATATATTGTGTACAACGCTTTACAGACCATTTTCTCAAAACAGCCTCCATTGCAAAAGCCACCTTCAAAATGCTGTAATTTCTGCATGATGTGTATCTACATCTCCATCTACATGTTGCATCGTTTGCAAACGTGTTCAAATTTCAAATCTTGTCTAAAACTCAAAAACACAAAAACTGACTTTGGACTGGTTTTTCGTGTTTTGTTTTTAAGGAATGTCAAAGAAAATCTTGAATAGAATAGCCAAGCAGGAGTCTGAATGCGTCCTAATCAACGAGCATAATCGCAACGTGTAAAGGTGCAAGAGAAAGCAATGCTACTGTCGCAAAAACTTACGACGACGACGACGACGATGATGATGATGACAACAAAAACATAACACAAACAACAGAAGCAGCAATGACAACGAAAACAAAAACAACCGCTATATCGATGACGACGGCCATGACCAAAAAGACAGCAACAACGACGAAGATGACGACCACGACGAATACGACGACGACGACCACGACGATGACGACGACGACGAGGACAACGAGGACGACGACCACAACCAAGAAGAGAGCAGTAGAAACAACGACGACGATGTAGACGACGAAGATGATGACAACTATGATGATGACGACGTATGGCCGTGCCCAAGGTGTGGATAAAAGCGACATTTACATGTTTTTGTCTTCTTTCGCCTCTCTTTTCTTTCCGAGTCCGTCTCTTCTTGTCAGGCAGATGCAAGTAATGCGTCTGGAGGCTACAGCCTGTCGGAAATGCAGCACATGGCATCTTGTTGTTGGGATTTATATCGCGCCTTTTCCCGCTGAGTCGGCATGTCTCTCCCCGCCTGGTCTGAGAGGGCAAAGGTCATCTCGGTGCTTCTCGGAACAGTGCACCGCGGAACTTGGGGATTCGAAAGGTGCGGTGTCCATCGCGTTCGGATTGGGATGGTCTGACTTTTTTTAAAATTAATGAAGGAAGCCATTGAGATTCATTAATGCGTGAGAGGGTTGATGAACTTCCGGTTTGTTTTTGAACTGCCGAGCCTTCTTAGAAATGATAGAGTGTGCTTCAGGTTGTGAAATGTTTCGTGGGCTTGACTCCAGGGCCCGTATCCAGAACGGCGATTTATCTTTTTAACACTCGATTTATCCCCTAATCCCGGGATATCTTGATCGGTTAGATAAGGTACGCTCGCCACAGGATCCTAGGTTACGCTTTGCTATATATACTGGTTTCCAGCCAAGGGAGAGCGGAACAGACAGTTGGAATCGTCTGAGTTTAGAGATAAATCGGGGTTAAAATAACTCGCCGTTCTGGATACGGGCCCAGTGCGCATGGTACGTGGGCAGGGAGAGCGTAGACCACACAGACGGAAACATTGATATTGCCATTAGTTGAGGCGCCTTGAGACCGCCGCACACGACGCAACAGCAGCATGCTGTTTCTTCTCCTCTAATCTAGAATTGTATGTGCGTGAATGCTTGCACCCAGTCATGGACATTACATCATATGGACGGCTGGCTCGCTCAGCCTGCACGCGCTATGTCATATAAGAAGTTCGCCGATAGCCTCGTTTTCAATCTACATCTGATTGCACTTCCGGTTGCTCCGCTTTCAATGGCCGATGCCTTTGTTAGTGTAAACACCTGCCGAAAATCACGATTTTGTGTCTTAGTTTTAGCCATCTTAAGTTTTTCTCCGCATAAGTCGGTGGGAAAATGTGTCTAGTTTGTAACTCTGTGTTTAGTTTTGTTGTCAGCCATTTCTGAAACGCTTAGTTACTTCCAGAGTCAACCACAGTGTGTTGCGAAATGAGTGGCATTAATTTAATGACAGTGATAGATATACAAGAGCAGCCGTGGTTCCTAAACCAATATCAAGGAGGGCGAACAGTACTTCAGATGGAGCCAAGTGTTGTGTTGTTGATTGTAAGGTATCATCAGTGGCATGGAAGGGACTTTCTTTCGTTGAAATTCCAAGAAAAGGTGTCAGTGAAGCGAAAGACAAATGGAGATCAGCCATCATTGCAAAAATTGATCGAGTGGACGAAGCATTCAACCCAGACATGGCCAAGATCTGCAGTCGACACTTTGACGATGCTTGCATCAAACGAGGTACGTTTCTTTCATTATAATTTGTTTCCGTGGGATGTGGGTGTGTTAGACGTCTTTAGTCTTTGAAATCAAAACAAATCTTCACCTCATCTTGGACAGAACAGCGTACATTCTTCGCGCACTTCCAGTTATAGCTGACGAGCGGACCTCAGCGACACGACGATGAT
>JAWQFJ010021405.1:0-16839 GCA_034096865.1 Theodoxus fluviatilis
CAAAACGACAGTATATCCAACAAGAAAAACAGCCAAAAACTATCCAAACGAACTGTGGAAAGTATTTTCACCTACATCACTGTTATCGCTTTGTCCAGACAAACACGAATGTTCAAAAATCAACCCACACCGACGCCTCTTGCCACCAAAATCACCACAGTACGACGGAGCGCTCCAACATACGTCTGCTCTGGTCAACGTAAAGGCCGGAAGTGAGAGAGAGAGAGAGAGAGAGAGAGAGAGAGAGAGAGAGAGAGAGAGAGAGAGAGAGAGAGAGAGAGAGAGAGAGAGAGAGAGAGAGAGAGAGGGAGAGAGAGAGAGGGAGAGAGAGAGAGAGAGAGAGAGAGAGAGAGAGGGAGGGGGGGGGCGTAAGGATTGCCGGACGGACGGACAGGCGACTTTAAAGATGGCTGATCGTATGGACGAATCGGCAGAAACAGTGAAAGAGATAATGGGAATAACATACGACGTTTCGTCATAGAAGAGGGGTGGGTAAGCGAGGAAAGAGCTGAGGAAGGAGAGAGAGAGAGAGAGAGAGAGAGAGAGAGAGAGAGAGAGAGAGAGAGAGAGAGAGAGAGAGAGAGGCAAAATAAAAAGGACTACAGAGAGAAGGAAATAAATCAAAGCTGTCAGACGTGGAAGAGGAGGGCAACTTGAAAATTAGGCAGAACATCGGAGCCTGACAGAGGGACGGGCAGGCCATGAGCAACGACTGGGATGATGAAGAGCATCAAGGACGGGATGAAGCACCAGACCTGTGCAGAGAGAGGGGAGGACGAGGCCTTTGGGTTTAGGGTATGTGACGAATGCAATCCAGACTCGCACACAAACAATTCTGGTATACTGCAGGCATAGTGTGTGTTGCGGATGAAATATATAATCTACACTCGTCCACTCTTTATAAGTGCGTATTTTGGTTTCCAGAACGCGAAAGGCATTGATGTTCACGATGTTTGATTAAATGGTAAAAACTCTTGTAACTGCAGCGCATCTTGGGTTTGTGCGACTTTGATGGTCTTGAGAACATGTACATGTACACCCGATGGAAATCGGTAAGGCTTTCTTGGCACCGTTGCAAATGTGCTCGTCCTCTTATTCGGCAGTTCTGCATCGGATAACTCACGAAACACAATCGTCTACGGTTGCTTGTATCATCAAAGGCGGTTATGAATTATCCTTGAAGATACTTATCGAGGGTAGGGTTGATTTATAATTTTTCTTTATGTAGGGATTTCTATTTTTTAATTAAACATTAGTTCGAAATATAGTATTATCATGCACTATAGTTTGGTTTAATAAGTTTGGGACTACGTATTATGCAAGTAATAATGCATTAACATAAACTGTTCCTCTTGTGTGAACTTCATTCACCAAATGTCCCTTTGTCCCAAAAGGCTCCCCCGGAATAGTGGCAGATCCATCCCGTCTCTCTACGCGATTCTTTAAAGACGAATGACCAGGGAAACTGTGACTTGATTTCCTCTTAATCTAATCTGTTCTAGTGATTTCGCGATCAATGGCCTTGCATAGGCTGCAAATCCCATTCAGTCATTCCAAAAGGACCTAAGCACATCCCAGATCGACAGTCCAGGTACAGCGACTATTGGCGAGATTGGAGACGATTTCTCTGGACTTCCACGCAAACCCATCTTCAAGCGCGGTGCGGTCCTCGAGAGGGCCATACACCGGGACATCATTGAGCGCAGCAGGGAACGACGGAAACCTGGCTGCAGCGCGGGGCCGGAACAGTCGAGCAGAGGTGGTCCTGGTGCTTGAGAAACCATGGTTTGGAAAAACCCATTGTTCCTTCCTTTCGCCACACAATGAACTCGGGTGGTGAGACTCACAAGGGGGAGAAAGTCTCATTGTCGGATCAGTATTTGGCGATCCCTTAGCCGCATTGAGCTCTGTCCTAGCTTTTGTGTTGATCTGTCCAGATAATGGATGGGCCCTCGCCAAAATTATATGATTAGTCGCCCGCTGCTCTCTCGACTCCAAAACAAGTGGTACTCGCGCCGAGGAGAATCAAAGGCGGAAACGGCTCGGGTTTAAGCCCAAGTCGTCGACGCTCGTTGACCAAGAGTTTGGACCTCACCCGCTGGAAACCGAAGGCCGGGAAATAATATGCCCACGCCCTGGAATTAAAACGGGAGAGATTACAGGTTGGGAACCCGCGGTTTGGTGGGCCGGAACTGGGAACCCTCCCTTCTCGTCGAGAATAAACTATTGGATTTCAATATTGTGAACAATCGTTTATCATCCGCCCAGCGCAGTTTATCATATTAAACGTCGAGTGCGGACCGTGCTGTGCCTCCCAACACTAGCGTCGCCCTCTTGGACCACCGCAGGTCTCTGGCTTTTCTCCGCAGGCGGCAAAAGAAGGTCGGGAAGGAGGCTGGAGGAGGAGGTGTAATTGCTCGAAGAAAGGCAACCATGAGACCCTCCTGGACTGAGGCGACAGTGACACCTCAATAAATTCGTTACGAAGATGAATGAGGTCCCAGGCGATGGGGATATTTTGATTGGAATTTTTGCCAGAGGAAATCATAGGGTTGGGGGTAGGGTGGGCTCGGGGGTTCTGGGGGTGGGAGGGTTGAAGGGCGACGTCGGTGTGGAATTGGATGGGAGGGCGAGGGGAAGACGGACCAGACGGCAGGGTCAGCGTCACTCGATGGCAGCTCTCTCTCTCTCTCTCTCTCTCTCTCTCTCTCTCTCTCTCTCTCTCTCTCTCTCTCTCTCTCTCTCTCTCTCGCCCGCCCCTTGCCGACCCGGCTTCTCGCCCAGCCGCCTCAAGTTCGCAGCTGGCTAAATCGTAATCGCGACCTACCCCCTGATTTAGCCTGGGACCTCGCTCCTGTCAGGGTCTGCAACGAAGATGTATTGGCCGAGGACACGGGGGTCAGAACTCGTGGCAGGCAGGAGGCGGGGAGCGCCGCGTCAGGAGGTAGCATCGCCACTATCGAAGACGATCTTGGCTCGGGCCCTGACACGGAAAGGCCATCGGAGAGAGCTCTAGCCTTTTGTTTAAACTGGCTGCTCAACCCTTTTTCCCCCTTCCTGAGAGAAAAACAGTAACCGCCCCCGACTGGCTACCGTGGTTTCAATCCTCTTGATCAATTTTTTTTTCAAAGGCAGCAGGTCATACCACAGAGGAGGAAAGCAGATAGAGAGAAAGAGGGAGAGAGAGAGAGAGAGAGAGAGAGAGAGAGAGAGAGAGAGAATAATGGACGGATGGAGCTTTTCGGTCTATCAGCCTCTGTAGGCGCTGTAAGGCCATTGAGCACGAAAATAAGTAGAATAGAGTTAGTGCAATTCAACTCGCAATGTCCCTACATATTCGCCTCTTACAAATAGCATAGAGAGACGTGGTGGATCTATGCTGACCCCTAACCCACAGTGGAAGAGAGAGAGAGAGAGAGAGAGAGAGAGAGAGAGAGAGAGAGAGAGAGAGAGAGAGAGAGAGAGAGAGAGAGGGAGGGAGAGGGAGGGAGGGAGGGAGGGAGGGAGGGAGGGAGGGAGGGAGGGAGGGAGGGAGGGAGGGAGGGAGGGAGGGAGAGAGAGACAGACAGACAGACAGACAGACAGAAACACAGACAGACAGACACACAGACAGACACACAGACAGACAGACAGACAGACAGACACACAGACACACAGACACACAGACAGACAGACACACAGACAGACAGACAGACAGACAGACAGAGACAGACAGACCAGACAGACAGACGATGGCGTACGTACGCGAGCACGCAAACACACGCGCACACACACACACACACGCACACACACACATGCACACACACAGACACACACATACACACACACACACATGCACACACGCAGACAAGACGAGAAGCATAACGCTGACGTTGCCCTATTTCCATCCTTGTTCCCATCCTCCCATCTGGTCATCCCTGGAGGAACAGTTGGCCGTCGTCTAGTCTTACCTTTCCCAGGTCCAAAGGCCAGGAAGCTACCTGCCAGTTACTGCCACGTCAGTCGCTGGTTATGGCGTCTTGGTTTACCTCATCGCCAAGGCGCGACAAACAGAGCCGGCTATAAAGGCGACGGAAAGCTTCCTTCCAGCTCACCAAGCCAGATGCCCGCTTTATGGGGTTTGATAAGACTCCCGCGCGAGGAAACCGAAGGCGCCCGTTTTGTGGCGTAATGATGCGCTACGGAGATTCAGGCAAATCCTTTGAGGCCAGACCTGATTACGGCTAAGACGATTTTCGGCTCACGTCCTTGCCGTGCTGGGCGAAGGAGGGTAACCGAAGGACGAGTGATTGATGACCAGAGCGAGGAGACAAAGCGGTGAAAGGTTTTGACGAGGATGAAAAAAGTAGGAAAATCTACTCGGGACATAACTGTCTCTTTGGACTAGTTTACTACTAGGGTGGTTCCTCGGTTCACTGAGTTTATTGCTGTCTGCTGAGGATATGATTCTGCGCGACTTTTTTCTTGCTGAGAAACACAACAAACGTGTGAGGTAAATAGACTTTTTTAGTATATGCGAGGTCTGTTGATATCGACTTTTCAACACCTACGTAGTTTATGAGGAAGGGTATCTTCTTCGCCCCGACATAAAGAACTGTCTAACAGTGTTTACTTGCTGAACTGTGAAACCATAGTTCACCCTGTTCCAGCACCACAAAGACAGAGCAGACTAAACGGCAGCTCAACACTGTACCTTGAAACAGCACATCTACTAAAGTACGCTCGAGTAAGAAAGCCCGAGGAAAGAGGGAAAAACCTGCTGGAAAATGTATGCAAGCCAGGAAATGAATGCTTTTATATGAGACAGTTATGTATTGAACTTGTGGATTGAAGCAGGTGCAAGATAAGTGTTGTAGACAAATCATGTTGTGCAGGTTACACCAGTGGTTAGCATTGTGACCTGCATTTTATTTCGTCATCGATGTTCTGCTTTACCAAATAGATGCTTAAGAATATAAACCATGTTTTAAATCAGATGTACTCATTATTCTTCAGCAAGAATAATTATGATTTGCGTTCTTTGGTTTACAAGTATTAGGGGGGAAAAGCTCAAACTTGGCTCCAATAAGTATTAATAGCATAATTAATCATTGCTGTGAGAGCCAGTTAAGCATGTTTATGAGCTTGCAAAATAATTTAATTGGCAAAGTTTTTTAAACAGACGCTTGTTGTTGTGTTGTGTGTGTGTGTGTGTGTGTGTGTGTGTGTGTGTGTGTGTGTGTGTGTGTGTGTGTGTGTGTGTGTGAGTGTGTGCATGCAGTAATAGTTAGAAGGGTGGCCACCACAAATCAGTATCTGCAGCTCTGTGAGTCAAATCTACACCAACTTAAAGATACTTTCTAAGAGCGAGTTGAAGGAAGGTAGCTCAACACGACGAAACAGACTAGATGACACGTTGCATAGATTTGAGACTTCGTAGTGTTACTAGACGAGGTAGAAAGATGCCGCTTCGTGAAGTCTTTGCCAGCACATTCCTCCAGCGCACGAAGGCCGAGTCGTAAGTATTTCTGTCTTCGGCATAATCATCAGCAGGGAGTCAACCTATCTGGGGTGTCTCGGTGGTGTGTGAAGTGTACAACTAAAGCTTCGATGAGATATAAGTTTCACTAAATGGCGGGCCCATGACCTCGAAATGTAAACTCTGGTTGGCGTTAAACATAACTTCTCAAAACACCATGGCAAGAGCTACCTTTAAAATTTCGTCTTTAGACGACACGATGCAAAAGTGATGTTTGATTAATTACAATGCATAACATTAAAAAGTGGCTAATGTAAACGGTGAAGCTGAAAGCCAAATTCAGGTAAAACAGCGATACTCATAAATAAACCCTGCATTATACAAGAATGAAAGTACCTCTGTGATTTTTCGTCAGATACACCACCAACCCTCCTCCTCCTCCTCCATTACCTTTTTTTCTCTTTATTTCTTCTTCTTCTTCTTCTTCTTCTTCTTCTTCTTCTTCTTCTTCTTCTTCTTCTTCTTCTTCTTCTTCTTCTTCTTCTTCGCCGTCGTCGTCGCCATTGTTGTCGTCGCCGTCGTTGTCATTATCAATATCAGGGTTCTGCTTCCCGGCTTCCGTTACTCTTCTTGCTCCTCTTCCCACCCTTTTCTTCTTCCTCCTCCTCCTCCTCCTCCTCCTCCTCCTCCTCCTCCAGTGTTTCTACCGCCTCCAGCAGGGGCGGAGTTACCACTCAGACCAGGCTGTCGCCAGTTTTTGCCCGACTGCCACCAGGGGGCGGTGGAGGGGGAGGGGCCACGCGCGCTGCGTCAACACCGCCATCTTGTAGCCCGGATGGCACGGCACCCCACGGACAGGCGGCGCCACCTCTTTAGATCTCGCGTGGTCTCGCGATGCCTGATTGCCCAATCGTTTTTCAGCTTGAATGCGTGGCGGCCCGATCCCGCCCTGTCGCGCTGGCGGTGACGCGGCGTGGGCCCAAATTGGACATCGATTTTGGGCAGAGGCAGGCAAAGGCAGACAGGGCAGGCTCGGCTGTGGGGAAGAGGGCAGGGAACTAGGGAAGACGCCAAGACAACGTATTCTGATGCTAGGGGCGGGCCTGTGTAGGGGGCTGTCCTTCCTGGGTAGGACTCTCTCTCTCTCTCTCTCTCTCTCTCTCTCTCTCTCTCTCTCTCTCTCTCTCTCTCGCTCTCGCTCGCTTTGTCTGTCTCATTATTATTTTTTCTCAGTACGGTCGTCCGTCCATCCGTGTGTCTGTCTGCTTGTCTGTGCGTCTGTCTGTCTGTCTGCCTGCCTGCCTGCCTGTTTGCTTGCATGCATGCCTGCCAGCCAGCCAGCCAGCATGTCTGCCTGCCTGCCTGCCTGACTATCTGTCTGTCTGTCTGTCTGTCTGTCTGTCTGTCTGTCTGCCTGTCTGTCTGTCTATACGTCTGTTCGTCTGTGTGTGTGTGTGTGTGTGTGTGTGTGTGTGTGTGTTTGTGAGAGAGAGAGAAAGAGATAGTGAGAGAGATAGAGAGACTGTGCCTGTGTGTACATGTGCGTGTGTGTGTGTGTGTGTGTGCGTGTGTGTGTGTGTGTGTGTGTGTGAGAGAGAGAGAGAGAGAGAGAGAGAGAGAGAGAGAGAGAGAGAGAGAGAGAGAGAGAGAGACGGCGAAGGGGACTAGAAGGGAGATTTTGTCTTCCTTGGTCTCATTTGTTTTCCTTCTAGTTCTAATGACGTAGATGGACAATTTTGCACTTGGTTGTACAATCGATGTAACACAGAACGCGGCTAATAAAAATTATACTGTTTTAAATTTGATATGAATTATGTTATGTTCTGGAAAACAATTATCAGACAAAAATGTATTTGAGTTTTAATGAGTTTAGAATGTTATCTCTAGTACCATTAAATCTGTATCGGAGTAAAATGCATGCACAACTTTTTCCTGATTCATCGATGAAATATGTCTGTATTTCTTTGCTGGATATTGTGCTCTCGAAAAACGCGTTTTAAACATCTGTGCTCCGTGACGAGAAATGCTGACATATAAAGACAAATAACTGCATTTCATGTTTTTTGTCTGTGATGAATGACAATTTATTTACAAACTTGATGAGCATCAGGTCAACAAGTGTACAGCAAGTTGTAGTAATGTATAAGATAGCATAAAAATGTTATATAGTTATTTTCATATTCAGTGTCTCCTAATATATATGTTTCTGTGACGCACGCGGCTACTATATACTGTAATTCAGCACGCTCAAAAAAACACAATCAAACAAAAAAGACACCACGGTAAAAACTTTGATAATAGTTACGATTTTAATAAAAGTTTTTTTTTCGATTTTGCTCTTGCCCTTCCTAACCTATTTACATGACACGACTAGGAAAATTATTCTCATTCAGTTTTGCTCTCGCCGTCTTAGTCATCCCCCTCAAAAGAAAAAAACACACACACACACACTGAAAACACTATTCGCTAGCAGAAGCAACAAACCACGGGCAAAGGTTAACCATCTACTATCTCACCGAAGTGCTTTTGACACCGAGGATCCCTGGTAAGTATCCCCCTACAAAAAAGATATTGGCTCCACGGGACACTCTAGGCTCACCGGGCACACAGAAAACTGAGTTTGATGGATGGTCGTCAGCGAAAAACTGGTCTGTGACTTCTCATGTTTGACCCTGGGGGCACCGCAGTTTTGGCAAATTGCCGCATCAAAGGCATATCTCGAGCTTAGCAGTCTGAGCGACAATGCGAGGAAAATATGTCTGCCCAAGCACTGTCGCCAGGGTGATGGAAAGGGCTTCCTATGCACACCCTGTTCTTCTACTCCATCCACATCAGTCAACCCTGTACACTTCAGCAAGTAGCGAGGCGACGGAGAGACAGCACTCGAGGTTGTGTCGTATGAGGCCATTCGACCACATCCCTCCACATGCCACATCAAAGGTATTGTGAATCACGCCTGGGTTCCAGCAATATCTGTGTCGAGTTGGAAGCGCCTCTTAATCCCCATCGGGATGATGGCCTTTTCTGACGTCGTGCTTTCCTGCTAGAGCCAATTCGGAATGATGTAGTCTGTCCTCGTTTTTCAAATAGTTGATAAGTCACGAGGTTTATACAGTGATGGGTGTCTAGGCCTGATTTATTGTTGGTGATGCAGTATAGAGTCGAGAGTGTGTGCTTGTGGATTCATATTCATTATAAATCCATCTAAAATGGTCGAGTAGGTGTATGCAAACCCTGCGATATGAAAAATGGCTCTGCAACTATCTTTTAGAAATAAATCAGGGGCAAAAATGACGCCGTTTTCGAGAACGGAAATTTAGACAAGTTTTAAAAACTAATTGATCTTTCAGAAAACTTTTCTTTTTGTTGTTTGAATTATTATGGAGAGTTTATGTGCACCTTCGCAGTTTCGTGCAAAACTTTGTGTGTCAGCCGTAAACTTCAAGCATCAATTAAAATATTCAGAGAGTTGAACATACATTCTTTTTTATTTTACTACACTTTGTCCTCCAAAAGAATTAATCTCTGAATGAATTTTACTTATAGGACCTACCGCAGACACGTAACTGTAGAAACACTTTCAGGAGACACATACATGTATATCCATCGATTCGCTCCATGAATTAGGTTTCATATCTATCAAGATCTACTTAGACACTCGCCTGAATCAATTTCACAAAAATGCTTCTTCAGTCACATAACTGAGAACTCTAAGGAGACACATTCATCTCACAATTCATTCTGCGAATGAGATTTTACATCTACCGAGATCTACTCAAACACCCGAATGCTCCACTCACATTCGATCGGCGCTGGCTGACCGGTGAAAAATGGAATTCTCATGCTTCACTTCACTGGCTGGCGGGAGTGGTGCGCCAGGAGGAGCTGGGAGCGTTATGAAATATTACCCAAATCACCGTCAACCTTCTCCTCCATTACGGAGGGTTGAATTTCCATCGCGAAATCCGACACGCGACGACGAGGAACTAACGTAACTTTGATTTTTGTCCCAGGTCTTTCGGGACCTGCCTTTCTCCCACACCCCCACAGAAAAAAGCGCCAGGAGGGGGGGTTGCTAAACAGTAACTAATTAAATCTTAACAGGACATGAAATAGATGTTGACCCAGGACTGCTGAATGCGTGTCTGGCGGCCGGCGTGCATGCGCCTTGCCCAGTCCCCGGTGGACACGCACGTGCACGCGCGTGCGCGTGCACGGGCATGAACGCACGTCGTGGGACGAGAAGCTTTAGCTTCTTCTTCTCCTGCCTCAAAGACTCCATGTGGTCGGTCTCTGCCTGTCCTCCTCCTCGCCCTACCCCCTCGAACGACCCCTTCTCTCGTAGCGGCGAAGCGTAGCCCCTGACAGAAACATAAATCATTTTCACAGCAGTCCCAACTCATTTGCATACCAAATATCAAAGGCGGCGAGGAAGTCAAACAAAGCCGCGGGGTGAACGCTGGAAGCCCGTGATATTTCCAGCTAGGTAATTTGAGGGTATTACCCCGTGTGGGCAGTATGAATATTAATGAGCAGATGCCCGAAATTATCAACTATTATTTCAAAACGACGTTCGGTCCGAGGGCTCAATCTGGGAACCTGGGCGACCAGACTGCCACTGGTTGGTGGCACTGTGAAGGCTCACGGTCTGGCTGCAGCCCCGTTGCATGAGAACTTGCTTCCCAGTTGTGTACAAACTCTGCTGAGTGACGTGATTGCGGATGTGCTTTCGTGGTTCACAGCCATATCTCTCCACGAGCTGTCTGCCACCTGCATTTTATCACCGGACTGTTGCATCGCATCTAAAGTCATCTCCCCTGAATGTGTTGCCCTTTTAAAATTTCTAATTAGGCAAAATTTGAAAGTTTGCAGGAATGTCTTGTTTTAAAAAAGTTTATAATTAAAGTTGTGAGAAGGAAATGCAAGTTCTTATGGTCCTTTTTATAATTCTGTCAGAAATAGCAAGAGTGTTCCTGGATGTCTCGAAATAACTATTTGAATATTACATAATTACATTAAATAAATTGTATAATAAAAAAGTACTGCTTCTCAGAAAAAAGACATAAATAAATCTCCCTGAAAACTTTCTATCGTCATTTACACTCGAAAATATTTATATCTTCTAATCAAAACTTTTTTTGCACGTCTGACTTGCCATGAAGGTTTTAATCGCTCACAAATGCGTCTCGCTCTCTCGCCATGTTTTTCATTACGCAGGCGACCTCGCATGCATGCACGCCGACGTCCACACATAAAATGCAGCCACGGCCTCAGTTTCGAGCCCATTATGTGTAGCCAGCTTCTACCCGGGACAGTTATCCGCCCTCAGGCTGGTTCTGACAGCGCTCGTTACTTTCGCTCAGTCGGCCATATTTCACTCATCATTTCATTGCGCCATTCAGAGGCAACGAGCCGATGAGTATGACTGCCGTGATATATTGGGCGACGCTTTTTTCGCTCTCGGCCAAACTTCCGATTGGAATTATTTCAGTAGGACGAAAAGATTTGTCGATTTCCGATTAGTCAGTGCAGGACGGACACCCGATAGATTCCTGTCAAGCGTTGGGGTTCAGTGATGCGGTTTCGGTTTCAATGAGCGGTTTCCTTTCATCTCGAGTTGGCGGTTCGATTATTAATTTTCGTTTTCCTTTCTAAGTGCTGAATAGCGGTGAGCCGCGCCATGCAAAATTGGAGATCGGTAATAGGAAATGGCAGAGTTTGTTTTCGCTCTTTTCTATGAAGAGGGCCAACCAGCATTTTGAGTCCTTCAAGATTTAAAACTTCGAGTACATTCGCACCACTGTATTCGTTTGCTTCCTGAATTAATATCGGTACGTTTGTTGGAGAGAGAGAGAGAGAGAGAGAGAGAGAGAGAGAGAGAGAGAGAGAGAGAGAGAGAGAGTGGGGTGGAAGGGACAAACAGGAGAGAGCAACACAAACGAAGAGAATGAATGAGTGAACAAATTCATACATTAATAAAAATGAACATTTTGCAACCTCACCCTTTGTGGGCTATGTCAGGCCATTGACCACGAAACCACTAGAGATGGTTAAAGTAATAGCTAGGCAAGTTGAGAGTGTTCTTGTTATTTGCCTTTTAAGAATCATATAGGGGAGACTCAATGTGTTATTACTCCCAGCCCACGAAGGGTGGAGAGAGAGAGAGAGAGAGAGAGAGAGAGAGAGAGAATAGACTGGTAGATTACAAACACAGAGACAGACAGATACACGTATACATGCACACCTGCAGACCGACGGAATTCCACGTAGTTGACGTCCACACCAACACAGGCACAGAGGGTGACAGACTGACTGACAGGTATACGCAACCACACACACACGCACGCACACACGCTCTCTCTCTCTCTCTCTCTCTCTCTCTCTCTCTCTCTCTCTTTCTCTCTCTCTCTCCATGAAATTGAATAACCCACCCAGTAAATAACACTGAGATTAAATACACATTAGAATCCTCTTTTTGAGTCCAAACACTTGAATCAGTCGTGGTTGCTATTCTCCACAGCTCGGAACAATGTCCACCTTTGGAAGACTGGTGGAGGGTGAAATTTACACGTCGCGTGTGCCAGTTACATGTCACGTGACTCTACTCCATCACGTCCAAAATCATGTCCGGCATGTTGCGGATGAGATACGCCCACTAACGGAGTGCATTCTAAGAGAGGTGAAGGGGTAGTGGGGTAGCGATGCGATTTGAGGGAGGGGGGAAGGGTGATGGGAGGAGTAGAAGGAAAGGCTGAAACAAGGGGTGAAAAAGAGGGGGAGGAGTTGAGAGGAGGGGTAGGGGGGTGGTTCATGTTCTGGGGAGACGTGTATCACTGGAATCAAGAATCTTGTCTTTGAAGAGCAGTAGACAGAGAGACAGCAGGAAGGGCTGGGGTTGCCCGCCTTTGCGAATCTGATGGGTGTTCGGTGGGTGACGTGGGGAAATGGCCGGATGTGATATGAATGTGGAGCTGAAACGATGAAGCGATTCCGAGAGAGAGGATTTGAGATTATATGTGTTATCTGTGTCTGTCTGTCTGTCTGTGAGACATAGTAGGAACATAGCAATCAAGGGTACGAATTAACTTCTGTTACACAGATGAATAATATAACACAAGTGCGTGTGTATGTGCGCGCGCACGTACACGCATGCACATGAGCCATGTTTGAGTGTACATGTATACTCGTATATGTATTCATTTGCACATATGTAGTGTGCATAAAAAAAGATAGAAATACCATCTAGATGATAAAACTGATTCATAATTTAAAAGTAAAAAGATGTTGCTCTATGCATAATTAAGAAAACTTTTTTTTCCAGGGAGTTACTACAAGTGGATCATGAGGATGAGAAACTTTCCTTGAAAATACACGGATTCGTCACAAATGCAAACTACTCTGTGAAGAAATTTGTCTTCCTACTCTTCATCAATCGTGAGTATTTGTCATGTTCTTTCTGCATGGAAGTTTATCTTGTGTACTAGTGTCTTTGTAACTTTCTACTCTAACTTTTCATAAATGTGTGATACTAGGCGTGCAAGCGTGTATGTGTGTGTGCGTGTGTGTATGTGTGCGCGTTTGTGTGTGTGCACGTTTGTGCGTTTGTGCGCATGTGTAGTGTTCGTCTGTAAGTGTGGCCCGACATGTCCATGCCGAAATAAACCCTTTCACTGGGGTGTCCTCATGTCTCCTTGGAAATTGTTGTCCCAAAAAGAAAATGTGGGTAGCCAGGTCGGCTCCCCACCCCCGTTTCGTTGACAAAATGTTTTGTACTGCTTCAAGAGGAAACAACACTTTCATCATCACTTTTTCATCTAACCTCATTATCGACTGGAACTCTCGTATTAAAGCCCTCAACAAGACTAAAATATCCTTATGGCAGATAATTTTCTCTTGCTAAACCCATCGGAAAATACTCTTTTGTCATCTATTGAACAGTGCGTTAGAATGTGCCGTTTCTGGAAGAGGGTAGAAGAACGGGCTGGCTCGCAAAAACCGATCATGCACTTCATGACATATCTTTCGCTACCAGCAGGAAATGGAACGCAATCTGCTCCATTTCAATGCACGTCATCCATTTTACAGACGACAATAATAATAAAATAGCGCAGAAAATATGACGAAAAAAAAGAGGATGAAATTAAATGTTGTCCCGAAAAAAAATTAATAAAACGACGGCAACATACAAAAGCACAGAATTCGCTGTAAAATGCCCGAGAGACCGATATTAAAAAAACTCTCTCTCTCTCTCTCTCTCTCTCTCTCTCTCTCTCTCTCTCTCTCTCACTCTCTCTCTCTCTCTCTCTCTCTCTCTCTCTCTCACACACACACACACACACACACACACACACACACACACACTCCGTTCCTGTGGGACTTGCAAAGGTTTTGTCCGAACAGGGTGCGGCCAGAAGCAAAAGTGCGCAAGCTAAATCAAATAAATATGAAGGTGAATTCCTAATCTACTGACAAAATCAGACTCCTCAAAATGGAAAAAGATTAATGTGATACTGGCCAAAAGGATGACAGTTGTTTCTACGCCGTCTCCAAAACCTGGACAACCAGATAAGTAAACCAAGAAGCCAACAAATATCGAGGGGCGAAAAAAAAGTGTGCAAGTATAGGTCACGGCGTGGCACCGTCGCAGAAGTTGTGGACTTCAAGGCCAAATGGTTTCCCAGTATGAAAATGACTGTGAGGTCCTGGACTAATGTCCCAAACAGTTTGCAAAACAATTTCACATGAATGCCTTTCATATTGCGGGCGCCATGACAGATCTACCGGACAGGACAGATATTCTATCCATAGCTTCGCGGTCATGCCTTGATCACTACAACTGCTCGCATACAAGAAGTTACAAATACGACATAACTTCAATGCCTTGATTTGAAGAGTAATACTTTTGAACTTTGAAAGAATGCAAAGATAGACGTAAACTACGAAAAATTATGAGAAAGCATGATGGAGAGAATAACGCATGAATGAAACAAATAAAACCTTTCACCGCTTGTTCTATCTTTAACTTTTAAAAAAAGCTCACTGCGCGATTGCTGCGGTCAATTTTATATTCTCAAAATGATGATATTTGAGTCTTATCTTTGCGTGACCACACAGGCTCGCTCGCTGGCGTGATGAAACACAGCAATATAGTGATGTAATTAGACGGAATATATCAAATTCAAGGTGACAACCATGGAGTGGGCAAGGAAGCACTGTGGCAGGTGAGACTGGCTGCTCTAGAGTGGCGGCCTGTGTAATTCAAGACGTTGTATTGCTAACGTGTGAGGGTTGGTTCATTTTAACGCTTATAGCAGTCCATGTGGGTAGGAACGCACACGCCGGTCTACATTTTCTTTTTATGGTTCCAATTCCAAAACTAAGAAATAGAAAACCTCCAAAATGTAATGGATTTCTCCTTGGGTGAAACCCGCGCCTTCCACCAAATTTTATCGAAATCCGTTTAGAACTTTTAGGAGTCATTTTGCACACAGAATAACGAACTAACGTACCAACCAATCGTAGCAAAAACATAATCTCCTTGGTGGAGGTAATAAAGAGAGCTGGCGCACTACACGCCAGCAAAGGGTAATGGCAGTCCTGGCAGAGGTCCTCTCTATCAGTGATGTGACCCCTCTATATATCAGGCAATCGGATGGAATCTCTACAAATGTCTGCGATCTGGCCTCCAGCACCGCCTCTCCGCCAAAGCATGGGGCTTGTCACTAGAGAGACGGTCCTATCATATCGACCCATTCTCTCCCCTGCATCGAGGAGCAAGGGCTACTAAAGGCGCAAAAGCAATCCGGTTCACAGTGCTGACGTCCCCAGTAATTGCAGAGACTCAGAACGGATATCCTTCACAACTTTCTATCTTTTTCTCTTTACACAGGCTATTCCGAACGTCAGCGGAAAAAGAAGACTGAAGTAGCGAGGATGTGAAAAGGGGTAGAAAAAAATAATGCGGTGAAACACCATAACAAAAAAGACTGTGGGGCTTTGGCTATTAAATAGTTTTAAAAACTACGGAACGCCTTCAAATCAAAGTCAGCACCTTAAGTCCATGATTCATTGATTGGGCAATTTACTTGGACGAGGCACAGGGAGGAACTGGAAACCCGATGGACTGCAGCCAAATAAGCAACAATTAGGGCTCGTACTTCATGTTACCATATTAAGAAGGGCCTAGGAATTTTCCCTTCTCTATACTGAAAACGCAGTTCGACCTCGGATTTGAAGTATTTTAGGCTATGCGTATTATCCAGATCAGCGAGAATTGTTGGACAAAAATTGTAAAAGCTTCTGCAGAAGAATTAATGTGGAAATAGCATGCTTTGGCGCACCAAATCTAACAATGGGACCTGAGTCTTCCTAAACGGTACTTCCAGAGGCACGTGTAGGCTGTTTGGGGCCAACTACGCGAGTGCAACTGTGCGGGCTTCTAAAGCAAGAAGACCATAGCATTCAAGCCGATGAGTGGGGCATCAGGCCGCTTCAACTGTATGCAAACTCTATGACAGGGCTTTGAACACTTCAGCGTCTCCTTTTCCCTGTAACAGTATCTCATAAGAAACAGTCACTCCAGTGTAGGATTAAAATGCCTCATGAAACACTGTTACGGTAGCAAACAGGACACTAAGAGTCCATGGGCCTCCTGAAGACGTAATACTACTACTTAGGTATCCTAAACAAAGCATTACAATTAACATATGGCAAGCCACTCTATGCCTTTCTCACCAGCAAGAACCCTTGGCAGCTAAGCTTTCAGAGCCTACTTCAGCATCTCAGCCAGAACGGTCAAAAGCAGTCAAAAAGGCAACTGGGGGCATCTGGACAGCGTACGGTCACCAAGAACCGACAGTGCCTTCAAACCACCCACGCGGATCTACTTAAAACAATTAAAATAAAAGTTGTTTAATCAAATAGCAAATGAATAAGACACATAAGACAAAAAAGGAAAGAAAACAAATAAAATAAAAGTGAAATAAATATACAAATGGATGGATGGATGGATGAATGAATGGATGGATGGATGGATGGATGGATGGATGGATGGATGGATGGATGGATTGATGATGGATGGATGGATAAATGGATGGGATGCATGGCGTTTTACGGCCTATCTATCAGCCTTTGAAGGTTATTCGAGGTCACTAAGCACGAAAATCACTATAGTTTAGAGTAAACGCAAATCATGTCACGGTGTCCCCAATCATTCGCCTCTTACGAATGGCGTAGGGAGACGCAGTGGGTCAATTCGTACCTCGAACCCAGTGGAGGATAACTAAATATACACACAGACGGATGGCATACAGGCATGTACACACACGCACTGACAAGGCGATGGAGGGAGAGGGGTGGGTGGGGAAGAGAGAGAGAGAGAG
>JAWQFJ010021406.1:0-15000 GCA_034096865.1 Theodoxus fluviatilis
AAGATGTAACCCAAACATGTGCATAAAATGCGCACAGAGATGTACATACGCATACGAATGCAACACATACATATACACGTATGCGCATACACTCCCGTATACATAAATATTCAACACACTCCAATAGATGAGACAAGATGGGAAGGAAGGGGAGTTAAGAGAGGAAGGGAGAGGATGAAAAATGAAACAAGCGGAGCGAAGACGAGACGAGACGAGAGGAGAAGAGGGGAAAGAGGAAGAGAAAAAAGGAGAAGTGAGGAGAATAGGATATAAGAGAGGAAATAAGAAAGGATAGGAGGGGATGGGAGAAAGGAAGAGAGAGCGAGCGCGCGGCCGAACGAGAGAGAGAGAGAGAGAGAGAGTAGATATAAACAACACAACAGTTCATAGCATGTTCATGTGCTAGAATCAAGTGCGAAAAATCCCTGAACTCAACCAAAACATTTGTCGTGATAAAGGCACAGAACCCTGGAGCTTGCGAGCACTAAAAAGTTCTATAGGAAAGTGATAAGAACACTCGTTCACTGTTGCTTGCAGCTGTTTATAGTGGCAATCAAACCTGCCCTGATGTTAGAGGTGCATGTTTGGGCAAGGTGCATAACTCACCCAGAAGTAAAACCGGGTATGATACTCCCATTTCCTCACAAGGTCATGTCTGGACACAGTGGCAATGATGATGCTACTGTTGTTGTTGAAGCTGCTGCTGCTGCTGCTGCTGATGATGATGATGATAATGATGATGATGATGATGATGATGATGATGATGGTGACGACGACGACGATGAGGTTGACGTTGATGATGATGATGATGATGATGATTATGATGATGATGATGATGATGATGATGATGATGATGATGATGATGATGATGATGATGATGATGATGATACAGATTGTGACGATAAAACCATCACCAACAAACATCATAACCTTTATTTCGCCCCATTTGGAGGAAATTCATCTTCGGGAGTTTCACCCTGGTCGCCTCTGTGCAGCGCCCGGTAACTGGTTTTACTCCTCTGTAGGGATTACACCAATACTGATGAAGCACCTTATCCAATGATGCAACTCAAGGATGCAAGCATCTTTGAACTCTGCACCTGTCAGCCGCGACGCAACCGCGAACGAGTGCTCTAACCACCGGATTAACATCTCTGTAATTTTTCCCCCCATAAGTACAGCTTGGACACAGACGTGCTGAAAAAGAAAAACTGCGAAGAGGACGGAAAGACATCAGAGAGCATCTTAACCACGTCATGACGCCTCTGTGAAAGGTTAATGACTCACGATTAACGCTGGGCAGTAAATCTCCAGCGAGCCAGGAGGTAAGTACCTCGCCCGCTGAGGCCCTCAATGAGATACGAAACCCTACCACTGGGCCGATGGCCGCAAGTTCCTGTGAAGTCATCCAGGCAGGTTAATGACCAGACTTCGCGCGTGCTCAGGAACATATTTTCTGGAACGATTTCTGCCAGCAACCCGAGAGCCACCCAGAAGTGCGATGTCATTTGCTCGAGAGCGCGCATGAAAAGCGGGCAGCGTGGCCCGGCAATTTAGAATCGACCTCCAGTCAGGTCTGAAAAGGGCCCATTGAACGGTTTGAGAGAAAATCAATCCACTTCTGGAGTGGACTATTTTTTGCACTGAAAATTCATCTCACGTGACAACCGGCGTGCCCAGGTCGTGTACTTGATGTGCAGAAAAAGTGGCAGGAACCCCAGGCATGTTCAGAAGATTGAGTGTTTGCGAACGCTCGCCGTGCTCACCTCCTGGGGCCGTATGCATGAGAAGGAATGAACATTCCTCATGAGCAAGACTTACTTCTAAAGTAAGTTATACTTTTGAAGTTACGTCAGACGTTACTTCCTACACATGGGCGATGAGCTGCGTTGTAGTTGAGACTGTAGGGGCACGTAGTACCTAACTTGGGTGAATCCCGGGAATCCCGTCTGAGTGCGCATGTGCAAGCGTCTTTGGCTGTCGTCTGCTTGTTGGCAGATAACGCTTATGTGCGGATACAAGTCCTCGTGCAACTCATCTGCAATTTCCAATATTTCATGGCGATGAAATATAAATATATTGTATATTTCTTCATCGTCGAACGACTCAAGCGGATTCATGCGCTCGACATTTTGTCTCTTCTCCTTCGTTGCATTTGCTGACCAAACACACACGTGAACGCCGTCATCTTTCGTGTAGACTTAATTTTACGTTCTCACTCCAGCCTCAGCTCGCACTTCCCCCACCAAACTCGTGAAACCCTGGCGTACGTCGGCAAACATTTCCTCATTTACAAAAATAAAGCAATTTAATCTGAACAGTGTTTTTATAACAAAAATACAATTTAAAGTATCGTTTTCATGGCCTCAGATAACACTAGCTTTGTACACAAAGTCAACAGATTCTTCGGCGTGTAGCTGCGTTGACCTGCATTTCCATTTTTAATATGTAGAAGCGTTCACGACCTATTGATGCATTCAACATACAGCTTTGATAAATAAATGCTGTTCATTGCTTACATTTTCTTCGGATGGGTGTCTAGTTTCCCAAAACACAGCGTTTTCTGTGCGAACCGTAGACAGCAACGGCGGCTTAACTCAGTGTTACTACGGCCGTACTCATTGGCCCTGGCTGAAGTAGAAGTAGGGTTGTTTTATTACATGGTTACTTTGAAAGGACCCACCACTTTCGACTCATGCATCCCTTAGTAGTGATTTTACTTCAAAAGTTTACACTTACTCTCAAATAAGGCGCTACTTCCCTCTCATGCATACGACCCCTGACGAGGAGAAACTTGTTCAGAAGGACGAGACCTCGGGAGTGCTCGTTGTGTTCACATGCTGGACAAGGAGTCTGGGGGTGTAGATAGCACAGTCCTACCCCTTACACAACTACTGCTACTGCAACTAACACTACACTACTACTGCTAAAACTGCAACTACCACTGCACTACTACTGCTACTACAACTAACACTGTACTACTACTGCTACTACAACTACCACTTACACTAATACTGCTACTACAACTACGACTTACACTAATACTGCTACTTCAACTACCACTTACACTACCACTGCTACTACAACTACCACTTACACTAATACTGCTACTACAACTACCACTTACACTACCACTGCTACTACAACTACCACTGCACTAATACTGATACTACAACTAACACTGCACTACTAGTGCTACTACAACTACCACTTACACTAATACTGCTACTACAACTACCACTTACACATATACTGCAACTACAACTACCACTTACACTACCACTGCTACTACAACTACCACTGCACTACTACTGATACTACAACTACCACTTACACTACTACTGCTACTACAACTACCAATTACACTACCACTGCTATACTATAGATTTGAGGGGCCTTCTCTGGTTGGGAGTTCACCAAGCGCTCGTGACCACCAGGTCTCTTGAACGGCCCACTGGACTAAAACCTCTTTGTGAAATGTGTTTTCATTTTGTTTCATGGTCAATGTTCACATTTCCACCTCATTTCTTCCTCCCACCCCACTTCTCCTATCCCCACTTCTCCCACCCCACTTCTCCCACCCCACTTCTCCCACCCCTCGTCTCCCACCCCACTTCTCCCACCCCACTTCTCCCACCCCACTTCTCCCACCCCACTTCTCCCACCCCACTTTATTCTCCCACCCCACTTCTCCCACCCCACTTCTCCCACCCCACTTCTCCCACCCCACTTCTCCCACCCCACATCTCTCACCCCACTTCTCCCACTCCACCCACTCCACTTCTCCCACCCCACTTCTCCCACCCCACTTCTCCCACTCCACTTCTCCCACCCCACATCTCCCACCCCACTTCTCCCACCCCACTTCTCCCACTCCACTTCTCCCACCCCACTTCTCCCATCCCCACTCTCCCGCAGTAAACCCGGCTGTCTGTGAGGGAAGCGATGCCACATTGTTGTGCGAGTGAATCTTTCATCCAGCCGTGAAACAGCATCAGGTCGGAACACTCCTCAGAAAGTGGAGATAATGCTGGTGTCTGACCGCTGGTCATACCGTCTGTCATTGCTTTTGTCGTCAGGTGCCAGTAAAGGATTGATCAATGGCCCTATAATCAGGGGATAAAATGTAAAACGAGTTGAGCCTGAGTTGTGAGTGATGAGCCACAATATGCATGAACAGACCACTGCTTTCACGTCTACAATGCTTTTAAAACAAAACGAACAAATGTTTTGCATTTAGGCCGACCGCCTACTTAACACAACACACTAGAGGCTTGTTCAGGAGGCGCAGCGCTGCAAAGCACTGCACAGCGCTGCATGTGATTCACTCCTGAACAGCAATTTTGGGGCGTGATTCACTCAGCGCTGAGCAGCGCTGTGCATCACCGATCCGAGATGAATCAGACGATTTTCAGAATGGGGTCTTCGATCCCGCACTGACCGTCGATGTGTAAAATAACCCTCAGAAACATCATTTTGGGACTGGAACGGGCTTTATTTGCCCCAAGCGCTTTGTATGCGCGAGTAATGGCAAGTAAGGATGACACAGTAGTGGACTTTATTCATGTAGAATGCATTTAAACGTGCATAAACGATGTCTGTGGCAAAGAAAACACTTTCTTAGCGTCTATCAACTCAACATGGGGCGCAGAAGATTTACCTCCCCTTTAACAAGTGAAGCGCTGCACAAAGTCTGTAGGTGTTCAGGAGAGGCAAAGAGCGCTCAATTGCCAACATGAAGCGCTCATGCAGCGCTTCGTACTCCTGAACAAGCCTGAGGAGTCAGAAGAGTGTGATATCATGGACAGTTAGCGACGGCCTTCTTTGCGATGTTCAGTGCGTCGTGAATGCACATAGCAACGTCTCTCATTATCCTCTTGTTGGCTATGTCCATGAATCTTGTAGAGCATGTTCGGTTTGAACATAATGTCCAAGGTACTTCTCCCTAAGATCTTCATAGAATATGTAAGGTGCTAATAACTGTTATGTGTCTTCATTTTCAGGACAAAATGGACATTTCATGTCTCTGCTTTGCTGATCATGCCAGTGCCTATTGATCTAACGATTATTGATCCCAAAACTGAACTTTGTGAATGCCTCTCGCAAAGAACAGCTCTCTTGGTAAACAGCCGCCAACACCTTTTCCCCGAAGTGTGACCTCATTTTCAGGTACTATTTTCTCTCCCAGAAGGCTTTGATTCACTCTGTGAAAGTCTGGTCATATCGGTGGCAGGTGACACAGATTTGACAGGTCTTAACAACGTCTACGAAAAAGGATTTCGCGATTGGACTACAAGTCTGTGCTCTCCCATGGGAAAGACAAAAATACTCTACTCACGTACCTTGTCCGTGACGTCACACCAGTCTACAACTTCCGGTTTAATCTCCCAGTGATACGTCACCCGTCCTTGACCGCCTGTCCGGTTTCTCCCCAAGCTGACGTCTCTCTAGTCAGCAGTGAGCTGTGGAGAGAGAGAGAGAGAGAGAGAGAGAGAGAGAGAGAGAAAGAGAGAGAAAGAAAGAGAGAGAAAGAAAGAGAGAAAGAGAGAGAGAGAGGTGGGTGGGGGACGAAGGGGAGGTGGTGATGAGAAAGAAACAAAGACAGAAAACAGTAAAAGATGGAGACAGAAATAGGCAGAAAGAGACATAAAAATAAAAATAAAGGAAGATAGAAAGAAAGAAGAAACAGAGAAGAAAGAGATAGAAAGAGGGAAAAGAAGAAAGAAAGAGAAAGACAGATTCAGAGAGGCAGACAGACACACAGACATACAGCCACACAAAGACAGACACAAGACAGACAGACAAGCACACCGAATCATACATGCTTGCTCGCACACACACACACCACACACACACACACACACACCACACACACACACACACACACACACACACACAGACACACTCTCGCACAGGGAGGGAGGGAGGGAGGGAGAGAGGGAAGGAGGGAAGGAGGGAGATAGGGAGGGAGGGAGGGAGGGAGGGAGGGAGAGAGAGAGAGAGAGAGAGAGAGAGATATTGATTGATTGATTGATTGATTGATTGATTGTATTCAGCCGACGACCCATCAATATAGAAATTACTCATATGTATACAGATTCAAAACAATGGCACAGCAGAGTACTAAAGCTTACAACTTACGGTTAAATTGACATGTCAATCTCTGCTACAAGTTAATGGTTGTTTAAGATAAGAGTGTAATAAATACATGCAATAAAATTGATTAAATCAGGGCATTCATCATGATTTCTAATTCTAAGTGTCTAGTTACATTTCTTGCATTTTCTGCGACCGTCGTTCAAGGGCAAAAAAAAGTATATGGAAATGTCCCGAGTATTCTTTACCTCTTCTCCACTTTTATCAGACGTGAGATATCTGTAGAAACTGTATCCTGTAAATATCGTACTAAATATTTCTGTCTAATGTCGCTGTACACAAAACATTTTAACAGAAAATGTACCTCATTCTCAGTCTCGTTGCAGAATGGACAGTTCATGTCAGGGTTATGATCTTGACCGTACATTAATTTTCAGGCCATTGCATCCCAAGCAAAAACGAAAAAAACCATCACGAAATTTTTTCTTTATCTTTATGAAGGATAAATATTGTTCACATTGAAAAGAAATTTTTAAAGTCCTATAAAAACCAAATATATGGCTGGTACCAAGATTCGATGTCCATTCCTGCAAAAAGCAATCCCACAGTCTTTGTTTAAGACATCTTTGGAAACCTTTCTCGTTCAAGGTGCCACCACTGTTCCAAATGTATGCAAAACCAAAATATGACAAGCATCGTTCAATTAGTTGTACACAGTTTAACCCTTCTGGCATGTTAGAACGGAGCAGCATGAGGTAAGCTTGCTTGGGAAGTCTACAGTACGGCATTTTGCAAAGCCTGAACCTGTATTTCACTGCATGGAGTATGGTGGTAATAAACACAGGATACCTGCCCAGGTGACCATAGCAGATGCTGTTGGGAATTTTAAATCGACATTCAAAAAACGTTTGCATGCAAACAAGTGCGTCTTTTCGACATTGTTTCTTTTGGCCAATCCCCACAGCTGAGAACCATACAGCAATGCCAGTAGCACCTGGGCGTCAAACAGCTGAGAACCATACAGCAATGCCAGTAGCACCTGGGCGTCAAACAGCTGAGAACCATACAGCAATGCCAGTAGCACCTGGGCGTCAAACAGCTGAGAACCATACAGCAATGCCAGTAGCACCTGGGCGTCAAACAGCTGAGAACCATACAGCAATGCCAGTAGCACCTGGGCGTCAAACAGCTGAGAACCATACAGTAATGCCAGTAGCACCTGGGCGTCAAACAGTCTAAAAACACAGTGGTACCCTGGGAGTGTAAATTCTCATAGTTCTTAACAGGTGTAATATGTTCTGTTTGGCTCTAACTACCTCATTATCGGGGGTCAAGGACAAGGACAATTTTGTGGTGAAAACAAACCCGAGGTATTAATACCTGTTCACCACTTCCAAACTTTTAACATTTATTGTCCATTGTTCACCTCTACCCAAAAATCCTCATTTTCTAAACACCATCACCTTTGTCTTTTCACTGTTAAATTAACAGTGAGACCGAGGCGACTGGACGCAGTGCTCAGACTGTCCAGTTGGCGCTGTAGACCCACTGGAGTGGTTGATAATAGTACAACGTCATCGGCAAAGTGTAGAGAAAACAGTTCTTCCTTTCCTGGCAACAACTTCACCCCATGGCGCCCATTGCTTCGTATGCAATCCGCCACGTATGTGACGTATAGGCAGAAAATTTTCGGTGGCTCTACTGACCCCTGCTTTACGCCGACCGGGCAGTCAAAGGAGTCTGACACGCTATTTCTCCAACGTACACTGGCCTCTACATGCGAATACTCAGGTTAACAGAATCAAAGGCCTTCTCGAAATCGACGAAGGCAGCATTACATTTTGCCACGACCTTCACCATAAACATTTTTCACAACTATTAAATACAAAGTGAATATATAGTCAATAGTGGAATGATCAGTACGAAAACCGGCTTGCTCGAAACTAAATGTGTTTGAGAGAGAGAGAGAGAGAGAGAGAGAGAGAGAAAGAGAGAGAGAAAGAGGGAGATATAGAAAGAGAGATATATAAAGAGAGAGAGAGACGGTGAGAGACAGCGAGACAGAAGAGAGAGAAAGAGAGAGAGCGAGGGAGATAGAGACAGATAACCAGAGAGAGAGACACACACAAAGCGAGTGAGAGCGACAGAGAGAGAAAGATAGAGAGGCATAGAAAGAGCGACAGAGACAGAGAAGGAGACAGAGACAGAGATAAAGAGAGAGAGAAGAGAGAGAGAGTCATAGATAGAGACAGAGAAAGAGCGACAGAGAGAGAGAGAGATAGAGAGAGAGAGTAGAGAGAGACAGAGAAAGAGAGACAACGATAAAGAGAGAGAGAGAGAGAGAGAGACAAAGATCAAGAGAGAGAGAGACAAACAGAGAGAGAGACAAACAGAGAGAGAGACAGAGAGAGAGAGACAAAGATCAAGAGAGAGAGAGACAAACAGAGAGAGAGACAGAGAGAGAGAGACAGAGAGAGAGAGAGAGCGAGAGAGAGAGAGACAGAGAGACAGAGAGAGAGAGACAAAGATCAAGAGAGAGAGAGACAAACACAGAGAGAGAGAGAGAGAGAGAGAGAGAGAGAGAGAGTCCACTGGTGTACTGCAATCTGTCAATGTCGTGCTTTATGAAGTGTTCTCTAGAGGGTAGATCAGAAAAAGTTGTAGTCGTGTCTGCGCTGGGCAGGTCTGGGACGTGGGAAAGTGTGCAGCCATTGTTTCTGACGTGTTCAGTGCACTGTATGCCCTTGTTCAGCCTGCAAACACGTGCTTCTCGCAACAGTGACCCAGTTTCTCAGTAGGTCATCAATGAATGAATGGATGGTTGGATAGATGGATGGATGGATGGATGGATGGATAAATGAATAGATGGGTGGATAAATGAGTGAGTGAAATAACTTTGACGGCCTATCACCCCTTGCAGGTTATGTAATGCCATTGACCACGGAAATCATCAGAGCTGCTTATGAGTTGATGAATTCTGTGGGGAAAGGCGATGGTTTTATTCTTGTCCCTAACACACACGGGCTCGTAGCTTATTTTTAAAAAGGGGGGTGGGGTGGGGAAGGAGTGAGAGAGTGGGGGGAGTGGGGGGGAGGGGTGTTGGGGGGTTGGCGTTGAGGGGCTGGGGGTGGAGGAAAAGAGAGAAAAAACTGCGTTATATTGTTGAGTCTTGTAAAACATTACAAAACTTACTTTTTTTGTTCTAAAAGATTATTTATTATACTAAAGACACTGCTTCATTGTGGAAGGCCATCATATTCCTTTACCAATCGTAGCAAAGCCAAATCGTTTTAGTATTTCCGACAGCTAATGTTGATGACAGCAGTTTCGTCTTCCTTAATGTGTCCCAGAAATTATTACTGAAGTCTGCAAAGACACTTTTAGAAAAAGGATGCACTTGACCAAATATTTCAAGGAGAGATTATCCCACTCAGAAGAATTTCAGTACCCCTGTTTGGTGTTGGATATGTTGTATTGCCCACTGAAAAAGTGAACGACAAAATCGGTTGAACCTGATGGCATGAGCATTTCCCCACAGACCAGTTTGCTTCCATACAATTCTGAATGTATTTCCTTAATGTATAACATCAATTACAGAACCTTTTCTGCGGAATCGAAAGCAGTGAAGGATCTTCCTTAACCAGATGTACAGACTCCTTTGATTATTCGTTATTTTCAACCTACAACATAATTTTCCGTATTATCAAAGCCAAATGAAGAGATATCCTCAATCATTTACTGGCATTTTTCAAGATAGACAGTATCTCTTCCACCCTCTTCAATCTAGTTTTCGGCCTAAACGTTCTCTCCACAATTACTCGTCTCAACTTATTGCGTCTTGACTCCATGTTGTAAACAGATCAGCGTTGACTGGATCTGTCTTTCTCGATTTCAGAAAATTATTTGATTTGCTGTATCGTTGCATTTTCATTTAAACATTGTCACCGTACCTCAATTAATCCTGGAAAATTGTCAAAGGTGCCCATTTTAATGCTTATACTTCTTTTTATGTATATTTACAGGTATATATCCAACAAGGCTTTGTATTATGTTCTTCATAACCTATATCTTTAGAATCGCTTCGTTCGGTTTTGTTTTGCCTTAATTTACTCAGCGTGATGTCGTCAAATTTATGAGGCACATTCTGGCTCAGCACCGGTATGAAAAGCCGGGCTTTTTTCATCATGGGCGTCTTGTTCCTAACTCTGTTGTCTGTGGGGACAGTACCAGGAGAGACAGAGGCCTGACGAGACAAGAATTCCCAGCATGCCCCGTCTCTGTGTCAGGGGCTGCAGACAAGGCCGCAGTGGGCATCTGCACAAGGGCCCCACACGCCCCTGTTACGTCACAACCTGCTAATTAAGTCCCCAACCTTCGTCACTCTCTCCCCAGTCCTTGCTAGAAATGTCGCGCCCCGCTGCAGCGTGCTCGGACCGGTGTAGAGTGAAAAAGTTGCACTCGTGGCAGAAAATGCACACACGCTAATTCGTCTATATGCACATTCACACGTATATATGCAGACAGACGGAAAGATATATGCGAGCGCGCGCGAATGCACACACACACACACACACATACGCACAAACACACACACACACACACACACACATATGGAATCACACACACACACACACACACGTGGAATCACACACACGCACACACGCACGCACACACACACACACACACACACACACACACACACACACACACACACACACACACACACACACACATAAATACGCGCGCGCATAATCTTAATTAAAAAATAGAGCTATTTTAGCTTTTTAAGTTTACGGCGACCTTAGCCTGTTTTTCATTCTCAAACGTCAGTTTTTAGCCTTTGAGATGTTAATTGTATGCTCCAACTTATTTGAAATCATCAACTCGAACAAGACCTTACTTCCAGCAATTTCAAACAATCCTGAATGGAATGTGAAGGTTTGTGAAACTGACGGTCCTATGGTATGTGTCGTCTATTTATTTGTCCATGATGTGTGTGTGTGCCTGCCTCTTTCTCTCTGTTTCCATCTCTCTCTCTCTCTCTCTCTCTCTCTCTCTCTCTCTCTCTCTCTCTTTTCCCTCTCTCTCTCTCTCTCTCTCTCTGTGTTTCCCTCTCTCTCTCTCTCTCTCTCTGTCTCTCTGTTTCCATCTCTCTCCCTCTCTCACTCTCTGTTTCCATCTTTCTATCTGTTTCCATCTCTCTGTTTCCATCTCTCTCTCTCTCTCTCTCTCTCTCTCTCTCTCTCTCTCTCTCTCCCTCCCTCTCTCTCTCTCCCTCTCTCTCCCTCTCTCTCTCTCTCTCTCTCTTTCTCTCTCTCTCTCTCTCTCTCTCTCTCTCTCTCTTTCTCTCTCTCTCTGCGAGCGCGCGTGTGTAAGCGTGTCAGCGTGCAGTTGCATATGTTTGTATGCATGCATCCATACATATGTGTGCGTGTGCGTGTGCGTGTGTGTGTGTTTGTGGGTGTATGCGCTCGAGCGCTTGTGCGTGCAGGTGTGTGCGGGTATGTCTCTCTCCAATTTCTCGAGCTCAGCGTTAAACTCCCAGGAAACCTATCCGAGGGCGAAACGCCATATTTTCGTACTACGTGACCCCTGTCCTTTTAACCGTCGTACTTATTTGAAAAGTGCTCTTCATCTCCTCATGAAGGGGACTTGCACAAAGGGAGACAAGGAGGTGCAGGGGAGGAGGGGGGATGAGGGGGGAGAGAGATGCCCCTCATCAGGGGATATAATCCGCCTCTTCTGGATCATAACATCGCTTAAGCGCCCCCTCTGGGAAATTCCTCATGACAAGTATTTGGCAGACTCTCGTCGGATGAACGCCGATCTTTATGAGCTGCACTGATTTACTCTCACGTCTGTTTCACGAGGGATGTCAGGGAGGCGACAAAACTTTTCTTTCTTCTGAAACACGATGATTGTTGTTGTTGTTGTTGTTGCGTACCTGGGCTAAACACTCCCAGGATAACCCAAGTGGGTGAGATGATTGCGTGTGTGACTGTTTTTGAACACCCCGCCATATAGGCAGCCACACTCCGTCTTCAGGGGATTAGATCTCTGTCTCCAGAGAATGCCAGTTGTTATGTTAGGAGCTTACCACGGCTGAAGATAATCCCCACATAACAGTACAACATAACAACATTTTGCTGTAGCCTTGGTTTTTGGCTGGAGTCAACAAATAACAACAGCCTTTGCCCAAGGCAAAAACACGCTGATTGAGGAAGAAGGAATGAAGCTTCAACTGAATAGTCTTGGTATAGATGAAGAACAGATATCCCAAAACAGCTTCTATATTGAAGACGACGCCAACACCATTAAATACATAATGGATCTTCGTTAGGAACATAGATAGGACTTTATTTTCATAACAAAAATAGCCTCTCTAAGAGAGAGAAAGAGAGAGAGAGAGTGAGAGAGAGAGAGAGAGAGAGAGAGAGAGAGAGAGAGAGAGAGAGAGAGAGAGAGAGAGAGAGAGAGAGAATCATCTGCAATAGTTTATTTTTATATTTTCTAGAAATGCTTTGTTGGGAGCCGATCTTTACCGTTTCAACATTTTCTTTGCCTCCAGTTTCGATTTTTCCTCTCTCCTTCCTTATTCTGAGTCTTTCCATTCGTGGATGTCCTTCGTGATATATAGTGGAAGTGAAGCAATACAAAGTTTATTGTCACGTATTTAAAGTGTACATCCGGCAGATTATTGGAGAACATTAACATTTTATGTCTCTGACGTGCAATTCATTATGTATAAAACTGACCCAGACTGACCCCTAATACATATTTCCTGTGCGAGTGAGGGTTGGTTTAGAGTTGGCGAGTCATAAATACTTTCCTCATCGCAGACTTTATCCTTTTCCCTTCCTTTCCCTCCCCACCCTCCTTTACCTCCCCCTCCTGGTCCTTCTCCTTCTGGTCCTCCTCCTCCTCCTCCTCCTCCTCCTCCTCCTCCTCCTCCTCCTCCTCCTCCTCCTCCTCCTCCTCCTCCTCCTCCTCCTCCTGGTCCTCCTCCTCCTCCTCCTTCTCCACCTCCTCCTCCTCCTCCTCCTCCTCCTCCTCCTCCTCCTCCTCCTCCTCCTCCTCCTCCTCCTCCTCCTCCTCCTCCTCCTGGTCCTCCTCCTGGTCCTTCTCCTTCTGGTCCTCCTCCTGGTCCTCCTCCTGGTCCTCCTCCTGGTCCTCCTCCTCCTGCTGCTCCTCTTGCTCCTCCTCTTCCTCCTCCTCCTGGACATCCTCCTCCTCCTTCTCCTCCTCCTCCTCCTCCTCCTGGACATCCTCCTCCTTACCATCATTCTTCTGGTCCTCCTCCTGCTGGTCCTCCTCCTCCTGATCCTCTTCCTCCTACTCCAGCTGGTCCTCCTCCTCCTGATCCTCTTCCTCCTACTCCAGCTGGTCCTCCTCCTCCTCCTGCTGGTCCTCCTTTTCCTGGTCCTCCTCCTCCTCCTCCTGATCCTCCTCCTCCTCCTGGTCTTCCTCCTCCTGCTGATCCTCCTCCTCCTCCTCCTCCTGGTCCTTCTCCGCCTCCTTGTCCTCGTCTTTCTCCTCCCCGTCCTCCTCCTCCTCCTCCTCCTGGTCCTCCAGGTCCTCCTCCTTCTCCTCCTGGTCAACCTCCTTCTCCTCCTTTTGGTCATCCTCCTTCTCCTGCTTCTGGTTATATTATTCCTGGTTTTGGTTCATCTCGCATCTTATCCCCCCCCCCCTCCCCCCATCCCCCACCTCCTTCTCTTTCGCTTCTCTCCCCCCCCCCCCCTAACTGTTCATTATCTTCCTGAACAAACTTCTCCCCCCTCCCCTTAACACCCCATGGCATCCTCCTCTCTCCCTCAAACCTTCTCTTTGGACTATACACATTTTCATTTTCACACAACACAGTGATTTTAATTTACAGAATTTAAAGCTAAATCACCTCGAGACACAACGAATAAAGTTTTAAAAAGGAACTGGTTCTTTTAAGACTGTCACTTCTCCCCCATTGAATAAAGAGGAGAGAAAAAATATTGCACACATCCGCCTATGAGCCGCTCATCGTTCGATCCATAATTGTTGTAAGAGTCACGGCGTCCTTGCTGGGTGGGGCCAATTTGAGGAAACACCGGAAAACCACGGCGGGCGCAAAGCCTCCCCATGCAACCTCCCTTCTCCCCACGACAGAAACCCTAACTCCTCTTAACACGTCATCCGCCCTGACAGCCAATCGGAAGACAGCTAGCTCCTGGGTGACCTAGGCCGACCGTAACCCGAGCGGTGATAGGCTGAGAGTCCGCTACGGTTGGTACGAGGCTACGACTGAGTTTAGGGGCCGCTATCATCGATCAGGGTCCGCGTTTAAACCCTTGTACCAGACCGTCAGCTCGCATTGAGGCACGTAGAGTCAGGGGCCCAGGGTTTCTCTCGACGACACCAGCGCGAACAAGCAAGCTGTACTTGTCTCTCTGTCGCCTTCACTGGCACGAAGCGCTCAGCCTGGGAAGCTCTCGTGAAAAGGGGATTTTCTTGACAAGAGCTTTGGGGGTTCCGTCGTTGAGACTCGCTGACTTTAAGTTGTCCGACCCCTCAGAGGACCCCGGACTTGTAAGGAGGTGCTTGCATTCGAAGGATGTCCCACTTCTTCACCAGCTGGGTTTTCACTTTCCACCAGAGTTTTTGCTGATGGAGTTGGACGGGAAGGCACTTGTTGCATAAGTTTTCCATGCTAGTGCTCAACTTTCGGAACTGAAGATTGTTCAGGAGAGGTCGAAACTGGATTGCAACTGCTCGACGGAGAAATAGAGAACTGATTAATCAGGGCTGATCATTGGGAGGCATACTTTTCCGGAGAAAAAAAAGCCTGGAGAGAATCAGGAAATCGTCTACAACGTCATTTTTACCACACGGATTTAGAATCGCCAAAGGAAATTGGAGAAAGGTAAGTCG
>JAWQFJ010021406.1:22500-26622 GCA_034096865.1 Theodoxus fluviatilis
GAGAGAGAGACAGAGAGACAGAGAGACAGAGATACAGAGAAAGAGAGACAGAGAGAGAGACAGAGAGACAGACAAGAGAGACAGACAGAGAGAAATAGACAGACAGAGAGAGAGAGAGATAGAGAGAGAGAGACAGACAGACAGACAGACAGACAGACAGACAGAGAGAGAGAGAGAGAGAGAGAGAGAGAGAGAGAGAGAGAACGAACGAACGAACGAATGATTTATTGCGTAGGCCGCCGGCCTGTTGCAATTTACATGCATTAAATCGGCACATAATAAACAATGGGGTGGGGGGTAGGGGGTTCAAGACTGGTGACCAGTCTTGTCCGAGACGCGAAAGCGATTTCAGTCACGATATGCACGAGAGTCTCAACACACAAGCTATTACGTCTTTCGTGCTCTCAGCTTACGCTGGCTCCGTGTCAGGGTCGGTCGGTCCCCTTCTCGACGGCCACTGTCGCGATGATCGTAACTAGCTGGGGGCATGTATGGTGGACGGACTTGTGGAGGGACTTGCATGGGCCCTCCAGGAGGAGCAAGCCTGTCTTCCAATTGAGCACGGGGCAGAGGGAACTGAGCATCAGCGTTGACTGCATCACAGCCGTCGTGCATCCCCGTGCCTATCTCTGATGTGATCTCGGTGATGCCTTCAGTGCAGGACTGCGCGGTGGCTTGGATTTGTCTCAATGACCGAATTAACTCCCTCACCGAAGGTGGAAGGTCTTCATCGGGGGAAGTGTCGGCGCGGGCGTGGGCTGGTGACGGCTGATCATCTGTGACAGCACAGTCAATTTTCTCAGCTGTTTCTTGGCGACAGTCTCGAACTTCATCCTGGTTATTTGGCGGAAGGTAAGAGGTCACAGATGGATGTTTACCCTGGGTTGTTGTGCACTGGAATTCCGCAGCGATGTCAGCAGAGGCATACGGATTACTTTCATCCGCAGTTCAAGTGGCTCAGATGACTTAGAAGACGGGTAAGTAGCCCTTTTAAACTCACGGTGTTCACGGTGTCGTTGAGCCCGCTGCCTGTCACGTCGCATCTGTGCCGGCGGCTTCCGCCTCCACCTGTGCTGTGCGTTGTCGTACGGCAATGGCTGACCATTCGTAAACCGTAGTACGACGACCGTTTGACTCTCTGTACTGTCCACCCTCCATGAGGATAAGGTCTCTGTAGCCAACAGTGATACTATGACACCCTCTGCAGCGGCTGGGAGTCCAGTAACTGGCATTGTGCTCCACTAGTAGTGTGACAGACGCAGAAATATCGAGAGCGAAGAGAAGCGCGTCCGACCTGCTCGGCTGACCAGAGCGAAGTGAGAGGGAGAGAGAGAGAGAGAGAGGGAGAGAGAGAGAGAGAGAGAGAGAGAGAGAGAGAGAGAGAGAGATGAAACTTTGCCGTGTTCATCAACAACCTGATTGCAAGCTTCCACGGAAGTAGCGCCAGTGTCAGGATGGTGATGACAGTAGCTCGATGGCCAAGGGGATACAGACATGTGAGTTGGACGTCAGTTCATGGGCGGAAAGTCAAAATAGCACAGGAGGCATCTTTGTCATTGATTGGACACTGGTCATCTGATCGAACACGCATGCGTGTCAGACGATGAGAGGATGTGAGAGACTCGAAGGTTCTTCCACTTATCCTGAAGTCCTACGGTTCCTAACTTGACACGCTCTGGTTCTCCCCTACGTCACACAAGGCACAGCCTGGGCTGGTATTCATGGACAGAGTTAACCGGAGGTAAAACATTATTTCTGGCGGTTAACTCTTTGACCAAAGGTAAACTGCCAGTACAACGCGTTCATAGCCACAGGTTAGGGCTCACCACTGGTCTTGACCAGGAAAGAATGTCTAACTGCTGGTACTAGATTAACCGCGGTTTCGTAACATAAGGCGTTAACCTGACCGGATGTGCGCTGTCGAAGCCAGTATCTTGGTTTGCGAACAAAAACCGCTCTGGGCCCGTATCCAGAACGGCGAGTTATTTTAACCCCGATGTATCTCTGAACTCAAACGATTCCAACTGTCTGTTCCGCTCTCCCTTGGCTGGAAACCAGTATATATAGCAAAGCGCAACCTAGGATCCTCTGACGAGCGTACCTTATCTAACCGATCAAGATAATCCGGGGTTAGGGGATAAATCGAGTGTTAAAAGGATAAATCGCCGTTCTGGATACGGGCCCTGGGGAATATATTCAGTACAGGGGACTCTGTGGCGGAGTGGTCAGAGCACTCAACCCGCAGTCGCTTCAGCCTAGGAGTGCCACGTTCGAAGCTGCGCGGATCCCAGAGTTACATCATTGAATAATGTGCTTTAACCTTCGTTGTTTCCATCCACCCAGGAGTAAAATCGGGTAGCAATGGCGACTGAGCAGGAAATTGTTATGATTAACTTTGACGTGTTTACCGGCAGCTTGGTTACACATGCTCCTCAGGGAGTTGAGATAGTGTTGGATTTTTTACTGTAGCTCCATAACCAGGGGGTAAAATTATATACTGTGAACACCAATCAATGAGTAAAAACTAGCAAATTTCATACTAGCTCTTTAGTACTACATGTTTTTTGCGGATTGTTCATGTGCTTCACGCCGAATAGTGCTGCACATATTGCCTATGGTAGTTTGAGTGGCTGAAGACTTACTAGTCGCCTTTGCACACCCTTCTAAGATAGAGCAAGAACGGAAGAGACATTGGTATGCATTCTGGTATTCTAGAATCTACGTTTGTTGTTCAAACCCTTTCTATAAACCTTTCGGGATCCTTTCCCCTGATGGGCCACACTGGACTCGTCCGAGGAAAGGGGTGCGGACCCCGCTCCGCTAGCGGGCCACGGTATCTGATTGGTTGCTTTTTTGCATAGACTTTAATAGTCGAAACAACCGAATCGCATTGATGACTGCTGCAAATATGATATTCAACGTAACCCAATTTAGCTGAAAGCGCATTGTGTACACCCGTTTGTCAATTATTCACGCTTTATTGTCATTCTGTGGGCGGAATAACCGTCCACGATTGCGTATGTGAGCTAGTGAGCACGTAATATCTAGGTTGTCATTCTATGTGGGAGTCACGGCGAATTAAACGACCAACATCGCACCCCTTTCCTCGGACGAGTCCACTAGTGTGACCCATCAGTGGAAGGGATTCCATACTTTCCCCTTAACTCACTTTGCCTGCCGATTTATCCTGCTCTAGTCCCTGGGGACAGACAAATGTGCAAAGTAACTGAAAGAAGCAGAAAATAAAATGAATCAAAAGCGTCTGTGGCATTGCTTTCCAAAGTAGCGTCTCTAGAAAGTCACGCCGAGGATTCATCAATTGAAAATATAACTTCAATCGCAGGACTCCATTTTACCCCCAAGACTGGAGAATCAAAGACTTTCTTTAGAATGGGCGCGTCTTGCTTCAAGAGCTGCTCCTTGCAGCGGAAACCCTCTTGCAGGAGACGCGGATGATCTTGCAACAGAGAGCTTTAGTGCAAAGGGGACAAAAACAACCTTAACTTGAAAAAAGTGGTAGAAACAATGCCCGCGCTAGCGATGACGACGACGATGATGACGACGACGATGATAACTTGGTCTGGGAGCCCCACAGAGCTCTCTACGAGAGCCATGTCTCTTTCGGTCCTATCATCTCCAGACTGTCTTTGACTGCGATGCCCAGATGGTTCAGGCAAGGATGCAAGTCTCAATGCCTCTGGGTGCTTCATTTGTTCGTGACGTTGCTGTAGACGCTTGGAAAGGTTCTTTTTACTGTGCGTAACTTAGCTTTTTCTTGGACATCCATGTGTAACAAACATCCGGAGTCCATTGATACCTTCTTCATCAGCTGAAACCCTTAGCCGCTGGACTTCCAAGGCTTGCTCCGGTAGCTTAGCCAGGGACGGCCCCGAGCAAAAGCCCGTCGAGTGCGTTTGAAATCCTGCATGAACTTTTTGTTTGTTTGCTTGTTTTTTGGGGGGGGTTTTTGAGTGGCGGGGCCAATTGAGTTGGATTGGTGGGCAGGTGGAGTTGCTTTAACGATGGTTTAGTTTGCATATAACTGTAAGGACTAAAGTCGATTGATGAAAAAGAAAACTCGAAAATTTAATTTTCCATGCAGTGTGGAGCGCAACGTACTGA
>JAWQFJ010021407.1:0-23217 GCA_034096865.1 Theodoxus fluviatilis
TCTGCTCGATTCAGGGCATCCCCTCCACGGCGCACTGGTGGATCTCCGCATCACATGGAATGGAAGATTTATCATGCCTCCATGCCGAACAGAGCGTTTTCGGCGTTCTTTCATTCCTTCAGCTGTCAGATATTTTAACAGCAACCGAGCCAGTGTTCTGGCAACAGACTATCAGTGATGCTTTTTTAACAGAATTTCTTTATGTTAGATTTAAGTTCATGGTGGATTTATTTTTGGTCTTTTTGGCACTGTGTGTGTTGGTGTTGACACTAGCATGTATAACTATCTAGCTTAGTATGAATGTATGTATATATGTATGTATGTATGTATGTATGTATGTATGTATGTATGTATGTATGTATGTATGTATGTATGTATGTATGTATGTATGTATGTATGTATGTATGTATGTATGTATGTATGTATGTATGTAAGAAAGACGCCATGCAGAAAGTCTCTCTGAGGATTCAAGGTGCAGAGATCCCTAGGCTCGGAAAGACTGATGACTATAGGTACTTAGGCTTCCAGACTGGGCTGGATAACACCCCAGCCAAACAGCAACTTCAAGAAATCCAAGCACGCTTCATCAATACCATGTATGTATTTATGTATGTATGTATGTATGTATGTATGTATGTATGTATGTATGTATGTATGTATGTATGTATGTATGTATGTATGTATGTATGTAAGTCAAAGTAACAAACTGATGGTAAACACTGTACAGGTGACTAACAGGCCTACAAATGTAAACTTATGTTTGAAAAGAAAAAAAAAATTGAAAAATATCTTGCAAATGACAAAGGCATATCAAATGTTGTAGCGAAACAGAGATATTTGCTAAGCCAATATGATCAGCCGCTACTACTCTTTATTCCAAATGAGGTCTATGTTCTGTACAGATACTCAATGGCTGAAAGTTTATGCACTCTATTTATCCTTAATGTACTTGTACTATCTTAAGCAATAATATGTGTGCAGGTGCAGGCATGTTTCAACGTTTCACCATATGACGTGAGTCCAGTATTTAGTCTGTTATGTCAAAGCGAGGGGAATGTATGTAAAGAAAGTGTATGTGTGTGAGTGCATGTATATCTTAATACATAGATGTCAAAATGCTGTTCCCAGTATTTCATGTCAAAGTGAGGAGACATTAAATGTAAAAGAAAATGCTACAATATGTGAATACATGTAGATTCCAATATAATACCAAAATGTCTAAAGGCTGTAACCTGCCTATCATATAAACTCGGATCTAACTGAAGACTATGTAAATGTAAATATCACTGCAGCCAATCTACTGTTGACTCGATGTAACTTTGTGAATGCAGGTCTCAGCAGCTATCCATTTTGCGGGTGAAATTTAGTTTGCTCATGACAATCTGTGCCTTATGTGTATAAGTGTGGACATTTATGTTACAAATCTTTTTGGTCAGGATAACCTAGTTGTTTTTGTGTTGGCTTTCATCACTCAACATGACAATGTAGGTCTCCATTTTCTTGCTTGCGAGTTGAATAGCTCTGAGTTACAAGATGGATCTATTCATAGTTTGTTCATGTGTGCAGATTTTGTGCATTTTTCATGAATAAAGTCTTTTTGATATGTATGTATGTATGTATGTATGTATGTATGTATGTATGTATGTATGTATGTATGTATGTATGTATGTATGTATGTATGTATGTATGTATGTATGTATGTATGTATGTATGTATGTATGTATGTATGTATGTATGTATGTATGTATGTATGTATGTATGTATGTATGTATGTATGTATGTATGTATGTATGTATGTATGTATGTATGTATGCATGCATGTATGTATGCATTTATGTATGTGCTGGTGTGTGCATGTAAAAGGGCATTGTAGTCATACATATTAATTGATTTCATTATCATGGTTGTTCTGAGTTTTATTATAACATTTATAATCATTAATGAACCATGTATGCTGTTGACCAAGTTAATTTCCTTATGGATTAATAAAAGGATATGAGTTATGAGTTATGAGTTATTTGCAATGGATAAGAAGTTATTACATGCTTGTCTAAACCTTGAAGAGACAAGGAGTGATAACATGCTTACCTACACTTGGAAGAGACAAAGAGTCATTACATGATTACCTAAAAATGGAAAAGACAAAGAGTTATTGCATGCTGAGTAAACCTTGAAGAGACTTGTGTTTTATAACATGCTTACTTATTCCTGGAACAGAAAAGATATTATTATATTCTAACCTAAACCTGGAAGAGACACGATGTTATTGCATGCTTTTCTAAATCTTAAAAAGACAAGAAATATTTACATGTTTATCTAATTTTGGAAGAGATAATGTGTTATTGCATGCTCTCCTAAACCTGGAAGAGGCGAGGTGTCATCAAATGCTTAACTTAACATTTAAGAGACAAGGAGTTATTGAATGCTTACCTAAACCTGAAATAAAAAAGATTTTTTTTACATGCTTACCAGTTACCTAAACCTGGAAAAAAAATAATTAAATATGTACCTATACCTAAGAGAGATGAGAAGTTGTTACATGCTTACCTTAAACTTGAAGAGACAAGAAGTTATTACTTGCTTCCAGAAACCTAGGAACCTTGAAGAGACAAGAAGTTATTGCATACATATCTAAACCTAGAGGAGACAACGTGTTATTACAAGTTTTTCTAAGTCTGGAAAAGACAAGTAGTTATTAAATGCTTTTATAAACATTTTTAAAAAGGGAGTTGTTTCAATGCTTACCTCCAGCTGGAAGAGACTAGGAGTTATTACATGCTTACCTCCACCTGGAAGAGACTAGGAGTTATTACATGCTTACCTCCACCTGGAAGAGACTAGGAGTTATTACATGCTTACCTCCACCTGGAAGAGACCAGGAGCTATTACATGTACATGCTTACCCACATCTGGAAGAGATAAGACTTTTACATGCTTACATCCACCTGGAAGAGACTAGGAGTTATTACATGCTTACCTCCACCTGGAAGAGACTAGGAGTTATTACATGCTTACCTCCACATGGAAGAGACTAGGAGTTATTACATGCTTACCTCCACCTGGAAGAGACTAGGAGTTATTACATGCTTACCTCCACCTGGAACATACTAGGAGTTATTACATGCTTACCTCCACCTGGAACAGACTAGGAGTTATTACATGCTTACCTCCACCTGCAAGAGACTAGGAGTTATTACATGCTTACCTCCACCTGCAAGAGACTAGGAGTTATTACATGCTTACCTACATCTGGAAGAGATAAGATTATTGCATGCTTGCCTCCACCTGCAAGAGACTAGGAGTTATTACATGCTTACCTCCACCTGGAAGAGACTAGGAGTTATTACATGCTTACCTCCACCTGGAACAGACTAGGAGTTATTACATGCTTACCTCCACCTGCAAGAGACTAGGAGTTATTACATGCTTACCTCCACCTGGAAGAGACTAGGAGCTATTACATGCTTGCCTCCACCTGGAAGAGACTAGGAGTTATTACATGTACATGCTTACCCACATCTGGAAGAGATAAGATTATTGCATGCTTACCTCCACCTGGAAGAGACTAGGAGTTATTACATGCTTACCTCCACCTGGAAGAGACTAGGAGTTACAACATGCTCGCCTCCACCTGGAAGAGACTAGGAGTTATTACATGCTCGCCTCCACCTGGAAGAGACTAGGAGCTATTACATGTACATGCTTACCTACATCTGGAAGAGATAAGATTATTGCATGCTTACCTCCACCTGGAAGAGACTAGGAGTTACTACATGCTCGCCTCCACATGGAAGAGACTAGGAGTTATTACATGCTTACCTCCACCTGGAAGAGACCAGGAGTTATTACATGCTTACCTCCACCTGGAAGAGACTAGGAGTTATTACATGCTTACCTCCACCTGGAAGAGACTAGGAGTTATTACATGCTTACCTCCACCTGGAAGAGACTAGGAGTTATTACATGCTTGCCTCCACCTGGAAGAGACTAGGAGTTATTACATGTACATGCTTACCTACATCTGGAAGAGATAAGATTATTGCATGCTTACCTCCACCTGGAAGAGACTAGGAGTTACTACATGCTCGCCTCCACCTGGAAGAGACTAGGAGTTATTACATGCTTACCTCCACCTGGAAGAGACCAGGAGTTATTACATGCTTACCTCCACCTGGAAGAGACTAGGAGTTATTACATGGTTACCTCCACCTGGAAGAGACAAGAAGTTATTACTTGCTTCCATAAACCTAGGAACCTTGAAGAGACAAAACGTTATTGCATATATATATATATAAACCTAGAGGAGACAACATGTTATTACAAGTTTTTCTAAGTCTGGAAAAGACAAGTAGTTATGAAATGCTTTTATAAACATTTTTAGAAAAGGGAGTTGTTTCAATGCTTACCTCTACCTGGAAGTGACTAGGAGTTATTACATGCTTACCTCCACCTGGAAGAGACTAGGAGTTATTACATGCTTACCTCCACCTGGAAGAGACTAGGAGTTATTACATGCTTACCTCCACCTAAAAGAGACTAAGAGTTATTACATGCTTACCTCCACCTGGAAGAGACTAGGAGTTATTACATGCTTACCTCCACCTGGAAGAGACTAGGAGTTATTACATGCTTACCTCCACCTGGAAGAGACTAGGAGTTATTACATGCTTACCTCCACCGGGAAGTGACTAGGAGTTATTACATGCTTACCTCCACCTGGAAGAGACTAGGAGTTATTACATGCTTGCCTCCACCTGGAAGAGACTAGGAGTTATTACCTGCTTACCTCCACCTGGAAGAGACTAGGAGTTATTACATGCTTACCTCCACCTGGAAGAGACTAGGAGTTATTACATGCTTACCTCCACCTATAAGAGACTAGGAGTTATTACATGCTTACCTCCACCTGGAAGAAACTAGGAGTTATTACATGCTTACCTCCACCTGGAAGAGACAAGAAGTTATTACTTGCTTCCATAAACCTAGGAACCTTGAAGAGACAAAACGTCATTGCATACATATCTAAACCTAGAGGAGACAACATGTTATTACAAGTTTTTCTAAGACTGGAAAAGACAAGTAGTTATGAAATGCTTTTATAAACATTTTTAAAAAAGGGAGTTGTTTCAATGTTTACCTATACCTGCAAGAGACTAGGAGTTATTACATGCTTACCTCCACCTGGAAGAGACTAGGAGTTATTACATGCTTACCTCCACCTGGAAGAGACTAGCAGTTATTACATGCTTACCTTCACCTGGAAGAGACTAGGAGTTATTACATGCTTACCTACACCTGGAAGATACTAGGAGTTATTACATGCTTGCCTCCACCTGGAAGAGACGAGGAGTTATTACATGTACATGCTTACCCACACCTGGAAGAGATAAGATTATTACATGCTTACCAACACCTGGGTTAGACTAGGAGTCATTACATGCTTACCTACACCTGGAAGAGACAAGGAGTTATTACATGCTTTTATAAACCTGTAGGAGACAAGGAGTTATTACTATGCATACCTAAACCTGGGAGAGACTAGGAGATATTACAAGTTTACCTAAACCTGTTAAAGACGAGGAGTTACGTATTTCATGCTGACATAAACCTGGAAAAGAGAAGGAGTTACCAAATTGCTTTCCTAAACCACGAGGAGATAAGGAGTTACGACGTGCTTAGTTAAACCTGGAAGAGACAAGGAATGATTACATGCTTACATAAACCTTAGGAACAAGAAATGAGGGGCCTGAGGAATGACTTTGCTCTCCGATAGCTTGCCTCTGCTTATTACTTTGCCACACTCGATTGGCTAACCTTCATTTGTTTTTTGTAAACCTGGAAGAAACATGATGTTGTCACATGCTTACCTGAATCTGAAAGGGACAATGTGTTATTGCTTGCTTACCTAAACCTGGTGGAGACTGGAATTGTTGTTATTTTTACATGCTTACCTAAACATGGAAGGTAGAAGAAGTAATCACATGCTTACCTGAATCTGAAAGACACAAGAAGTTATTACATGCTTACCTAAACCTGAAAGAGGCAAAGAGTCATGACATGCTTACATAAATTTGGAAGAGACAAGGAAATATTACATGCTTATATAAACCTGGAAAACACAAGAAGTTAACACATACTTACATAAACCTGGAAGAGACAAGATATTATTCTAGGAATAAGAGACAATGTGTTATTGCATGCTTACCTAAACCTGTGAGAGACAATGAGTTATTTCATGCCTACCTAAATCTGGAACGTACAATGTGTTATTACCAGCTTCCCAAAATTTGGAGGAGACAACAAATTATTACATGCTTACTTGAACCTAAAAGACAAAAGGAGATATTACATACTTACCTAAACATTGGAGAGACAATGTATTATTACATGTATACTTAAACCCGGAAGAAACAAGGATTCATTACATGCTTACCCAAACCTGGAAGAGACAATGAGTTATCATATTCTTATCTTAACTTGGAAGCAACAATGTGTTATTCCATACTAACCTAAAACCAGAAGAGATGAGGAGTTGTAATATGCTTACGTTTTATTTGAGAAGACAAGGTGTTATCATGTGCTTAACTAAACCTAGAACAGGCAAAGAGTTAAACGTTGAAGAGATAAGAAGATATTACCTGCTTAAACATGAAAGAAACAAGAATTTATTACATATTACCTGAATCTTGAAGAGATAAGGAGTTGGTATATACTCACCTAATCCTGGAAGAGACAAGGATATATAGCATACATACCTTAACCTTGAAGAGTCAAGGGGTTATTACAAGCTTATCAAAATATCGAAGAGAGAAGAAGTTATTACATGCATACATGAAACTAAATAATAGTGTATTTATTATATGTGTTCTTAAACCTGAACAATGCAACAACTTATTACAAGCTTACCTAAACCTGGAAGAAAGAGGGATTTATTACATGCCTACCTAAGCCTTAAAGAGAAAAAAGTTATTACAGATATGCGTCAACCTAGAATACAATCCTTCAAACTTGTTGAGAATACACAAGGAGTCATTACAAGCTTATACACACCTTTAAAAAGAAGATATGTTCACATGCTTTCCTAAACCTACAAGAGACAAGAAGTTTTTACATGCTTATATAAACATAGATAAGACAGGAAATATGATTTGTTTCCCTAAACCTGGAAGAGGCAAACATTTATTAAATGCTAACTCAACACAAAGTTATTGCATGTCAAGACAAGGAGTTATTGCATGCTTTCCTAATATTGAAAGAAACAATGAGTTATTACATGCTTACCTAAACATAGAAAAGACAAGGAGTTATTACATTACCTAAACATAGAAAAGACAAGGAGTTATTACATGTTTACCTAAACATGCAAAAGACAATGAGTTATTACATGTTTACCTAAACATAGAAAAGACAAGGAGTTATTACATGTTTACCTAAAGATAGAAAAGACAAGGAGTTATTACGTGCTTACCTAAACATAGAAAAGGCAAGGACTTATTACATGCTTACCTAAACATAGAAAAGACAATGAGTTATTACATGCTTATATACACATAGAAAAGACAAGGAGTTATTACATACTTATATACACATAGAAAAGACAAGGAGTTATTACATGTTTACCTAAACATAGAATAGACAAGGAGTTATTACATGCTTACCTAAACATAGAAAAGACAAGCAGTTATTACCTGCTTACCTAAACCAAAGATTATAGGTTACACTGTCGTGAGGATCGAGACACGTTGCGCCCCAAGCGGATGGATCAAGCGTTGCCCTGTGATCTGCATTCGATTGTTAAAAAGTAGGACCTTTCAATACATTTTGATGCATTCAACATACAGATTTGATAAATTAATGCTGTTCATGGCTTACATTTTCTTCGGATGGGTTTCTAGTATCCCATAATATAGCTTTTTCTGCGCGAACTGGAGAGAGCTGCCGCCATTGAATTGCCCAAAGAGTAGACATATACGCCATATCTACAAGAAAGCAGTCCTCTGATTGGTTCCCTGAATAGAATCCTCCAATCAGCAGGCAGCTTTCTTCGCCGTCTTGTCACTAAGCGGTGTGAGTACACTTTCCTTGAGTCACTCCTACTACCGTCCGCTAGGTTTGGCGTCTTGTAACTTTGAAGAGCAAAAGCTCGGCATGAGCTCTCTTTGTGTAACCTATTATCTTTGCCTAAACATACAAAAGACAAGGAGTTATTACATGTTTACATAAACATACAAAAGACAAAGAGCTATTACATGCTTACCTAAACATAGAAAGGACAATGAGTTATTACATGTTTACCTAAACATACAATGGACAAGGAGTTATTACATGCTTAACTAAACATAGAAAAGACAAGGAGTTATTACATGTTTACCTAAACATAGAAAAGGCAATGAGTTATGACATGTTTTCCTAAACATAGAAAAGACAAGGAGTTATTACATGTCAACCTAAACATACAAAAGACAAGGAGTTTTTACATGCTTAACTAAACATAGAAAAGACAAGGAGTTATTACATGTCAACCTAAACATACAAGAGACAAGGAGTTTTTACATGCTTACCTAAACATAGAAAAGAAAATATGTGTTATTGCATGTTTACCTAAACATAGAAAACACAAGGAGTTATTACATGCTTACCTAAACATAGAAAAGACAACGAGTTATTACATGCTTACCTAAACACACAAAAGACAAGGAGTTATTACATGCTTACCTAAACATAGAAAAGACAATGAGTTATTACATGTTTTCCTAAACATAGAAAAGACAAGGAGTTATTACATGTTTACCTAAACATAGAAAAGGCAATGAGTTATTACATGTTTACCTAAACATAGAAAAGGCAATGAGTTATGACATGTTTTCCTAAACATAGAAAAGACAAGGAGTTATTACATGTTTACCTAAACATACAAAAGACAAGGAGTTATTACATGCTTACCTAAACATAGAAAAGACAATGAGTTATTACATGTTTACCTAAACATAGAAAAGACAATGAGTTATTATATGCTTACCTAAACATAGAAAAGACAAGGAGTTATTACATGTCTACATAAACATACAAGAGACAAGGAGTTATTACATGCTTACCTAAACATAGAAAATACAAGGAGTTATTACTTGCATACCTAAACATAGAAAATACAAGGAGTTGTTACATGCTTTCCTAAACATAGAAAAGACAATGAGTTATTACATGTCTACATAAACATAGAAAAGACAATGAGTTATTACATGTCTACCTAATCATAGAAAAGACAATGAGTTATTAGATGCTTACCTAAACATAGAAAAGACAACGAGTTATTACATGCTTACCTAAACATAGAAAAGGCAAGGAGTTATTACATGTCTACATAAACATAGAAAAGACAACGAGTTATTACATGATTATATAAACATAGAAAAGACAATGAGTTATTACATGTTTACCTAAACATAGAAAAGACAATGAGTTATTAGATGCTTATATAAACATAGAAAAGATAAGGAGTTATTACATGTCTACCTAAACCTACAAAAACAAGAGGTTAAACATAGAAAAGACAAGAGGTTATTACATGCTGTCCTCAAACTGGAAGAGACCAAAAGTTACATGCTTACCTAAACTTGGAGGAGACAAAGAGTTTTGACATGCTTACCTAACTATGGAAGAGACAAGTATGTATTACACGCTTACCTAAACCTGGAATAGACAATGTGTTCTAAAATGAATACCTAAAAATGGAGAGAAAAAAAACTTACCTAAACTTGGCAGAGACAATAAATTATTGATTACCTACACCTGGAAAAGACATAGAGTTATTACATGTTGACCTAAACCAGGAAAAAAGAATTTATTACATGTTTACCTCAATGTAGAAGAGGCAAGAAATTATTACATGTTTACCTAAAGATGGAATAAAGAAGTTATTTCATGATTACCTAAACATAGAAAAGACAAGGAGTTTTTACATGCTTACCTAAACATAGAAAAGACAATGAGTTATTACATGTTTACCTAAACATAGAAAAGACAATGTGTTATTACATGCTTACCTAATCATAGAAAAGACAAGGAGTTGTTACATGTCAACCTAAACATACAAAACACAAGGAGTTATTGCATGTCTACCTAAACATACAAAAGACAAGGAGTTATTACATGCTTACCTAAACATAGAAAAGAAAATGAGTTATTACATGTTTACCTAAACATAGAAAAGACAAGGAGTTATTACATGTTTACATAAACATACAAAAGGCAAGGAGTTATTACATGTTTACCTAAACATAGAAAAGACAAGGAGTTATTACATGCTTGCCTAAACACAGAAAAGACAATGAGTTATTACATGCTTACCTAAACATAGAAAAGACAAGGAGTTATTACATGCTTACCTAAACATAGAAAAGACAAGGAGCTATTACATGCTTGCCTAAACATAGAAAAGACAAGGAGTTATTACATGCATTGCTTACCTAAACATACAAAAGACAAGGAGTTGTTACATGCTTACCTAAACATACAAAAGACAAGGAGTTATTACATGCTTACCTAAACATAGAAAAGACAAGGAGTTATTACATGTCTACATAAACATAGAAAATACAATGAGTTATTACATGTTTACCTAAACATAGAAAAGACAATGAGTTATTAGATGCTTACCTAAACATAGAAAAGACAATGAGTTATTACATGCTTCCCTAAACATAGAAAAGACAAGGAGTTATTACATGCTTACCTAAACATAAAAAAGACAACGAGTTATTACATGTCTACATAAACATAGAAAAGACAATGAATTATTACATGCTTATATAAACGTAGAAAAGACAATGAGTTATTACATGTTTGCCTAAACATAGAAAAGACAATGAGTTATTAGATGCTTATATAAACATAGAAAAGATAAGGAGTTATTACATGTCTACCTAAACATAGAAAAACAAGAGGTTAAACATAGAAAGACAAGAGGTTATTACATGCTGTCCTCAAACTGGAAGAGACCAAAAGTTACATGCTTACCTAAACTTGGAGGAGACAAAGAGTTTTGACATGCTTACCTAACTATGGAAGAGACAAGTATGTATTACATGCTTACCTAAACCCGGAATAGATAATGTGTTCTAAAATGAATACCTAAAATTGGAGAGAAAAAATACTTACCTAAACATGGCAGAGACAATAAATTATCGATTACCTACACCTGGAAAAGACATAGTTATTACATGTTGACTTAAACCTGGAAAAAAGAATTTACTACCTGTTTAGCTTAATGTAGAAGAGGCAAGAAATTATTACATGTTTACCTAAAGATGGAATAAAGAAGTTATTTCTTGATTACTTAAACCTAGAAGAGACATGGAGTGATTACATGCTTGCCTACACCTGTAAGTGACAAAGAGTTATTACATGATTACCTAAACCTGGAAAAGACAAGTAATAATCACATGCTTACCTGAACCTGGAAGAAAAATGGGTTATTAAATGCTTACCTAAATCTGGGAGAGACAAGGAGTTATTGCTTACCTGCACCTGAAAGAGACAATATTATTACATGCTTACCTACACCCGAAAGAGACAAGATTATTACATGCTTACCTACACCCGAAAGAGACAAGATTATTACATGCTTACCTACACCTGAAAGAGACAATATTATTACATGCTTACCTACACCCGAAAGAGACAAGATTATGACATGCTTACCTACACCCGAAAGAGACAAGATTATTACATGCTTACCTACACCTGAAAGAAACGAGGAGTTAAGACATGCTTATCTTAACCTGGAAGAGACAAGGTGGTATTACATGCTTACCTAAACCTGAGGCAAAAAGAAAGATTATAACTAATGCTTACCTACATTTGGGAGAGACAAGGAATTACTGCTTACCCGAACCTTAAAGGGATAAGGTGTTATTGTATGTATTGTATTGTATGTGTATTCTTGTTATGCGCAGATTGCACACCTCGAAGGCATGCTGAATGCGCAACATAGTCACCAAAACAAAGGTTCTTGGCTAAAAATATGTGTTTTTAGTCCTTTTTAAAAATTCTTTTTTTATTGCATGCTTACCTACACATGGAAGAGACAAGAATTTATCACATTCATATTTATACCTTGAAGTGACAAGAATTTATTAAATGCTTACCTACACCTTGAAGTGACAAGAATTTATTACATGCTTACCTACACCTTGAAGTGACAAGAATTTATTGCATGCTTACCTACACCCGGAAGAGACAAGAATTTATTACATGCTTACCTACTCATGGAAAAAACAAGCAATTATTACGTGCTTACCTAAACCTAGAAGAGACGGACTTATGACATGCTTACCTAAATATGGAAGAGACAACAAATTATTACATGCTTACCGGAACCTGGAGGAGAAGAGAAAAGAAGTTATTACATGCTTACATAAACATCGAAGAGACAAGCACTGATTACATGTTTACCTAAATATGGGAGAGACAAGGAGTTATGACATGCTTTCCTGAAGCTGCGAGAAAAATGGGTTATTAAATGCTTTCCTAAATCTGGGAAAGACAAGGAGTTATTGCTCACCTGCATCTTAAAGAGACAAGGAGTTAGGACACGCTTACCTAAAAGACTAGAAGTTATTACCTGTTTACTTAAAGCAGAGAGAAACATTGTGTTATAACATGCTTACCTAAACCTGCGGGGGGGGGGGGGGGTTATTAAATGCTTAGCTAAATCTGGGAGAGACAAGGAATTATTGCTTACCTGAACCTTAAAGGGACAAAGTGTTATTACATGCTTACATACATCTCGAAGAGATACGGATTCATTATATGCTTACCTTAACCTGGGAGGTGCAAGAATTTATTACATGCTTACCTTTAACCTGGAAGAAACAAGCAGTTCTTATACCTACACTTAGCAGAGACGGAGTTATTACATGCTTACTCAAACCTGGAAGACATATTTACCTAACCATGGAAGATACAAGAAATCATTACATGCTTACCTAAACCTTAAAGAGAAAAGAAGTTATTTCATGCTTACCCCAACATTGAAGAGATAAGGAGTGATTACATGCTTACATAAATCTTGAAGTGACAAAATCTTTTTACATGCTTACATACACATGAGAGAGACAACGTATTATTACATGCCTACCAAAACCTGGAAAAGACAAGGAGTTATTATATGCACAGCTAAACCTGCAAGAAACAATGAGTTATAGCAAGCTTACTTACACCTGGAAGAGACAAGAATGTATTACATGCTTACCTACACATGACAGAGACAACGTTTTATTACATGCCTTCCAAAACCTGGAAAATACAAGGAGTTATTATATGCACAGCTAAACCTGTAACAAACAAGGAGTTATTACATGCTGACCTAAACCTAGACGAGTCAAGGACTTATTACATGCGTAAATAAACCAACAAGAGACAAGAAGTTTTTACAAACCTAATTAAACCTGGAAGAGATAAGGAGTTATTACATGCTTACCTAAGCCTGGAAGAAACAAGGAACTAATACATACTAACCTAAACCGTTAAGAGACAAGAAGTGCTCACCTTAACCTGGAAGAGACAAAGAGTTATGACAAGCTTACTTATTTCTTAAAGAGACACGTGGTTACTACATACTCACCTAAACGTAGAAGAAACAAGGAGTGATGGCTCATGAAGTTATTGCATGCTCACCTAAACATTCAAGAGACAAGAAGTTATTACATGTTTACCTCAACCTGGACGATACAAGGAGTATTACATGTTTACCTTAAATTTAAAGAGAAAATTAGTTATTGCATGATCACATAAACCATGAAGAGACAATGAGTTACTACACGCTTACCAAATGTTTAAGAGACAAAGATTTATTACATGCTAACCTAAGCTTCAAAGAGACAAGGAGGACTTTCATGCATACCAAAAGCCTGATGAGACAAGGAGTTATTACTTGCTTACCTAAATTTTGAAAATACAAAAAGTTCTTACATGCTTTACTAAACCTGGAAGAGACTAGGATTTATGACATGCTTACCTAATCTTGGAAGAGACAAAGAGTTATGACATGAAGTGACAAGGAGTTATTACTTGCTTACCTAAACCTGGAAATTAGAAGTTATAACATGCTTACCTAAATATGGAAGACACAAGTGTAAAGCGGTTTGAGCACCGATCAATGATGGAAAGTCGTTATTTAAAATCACACCTTTACCTTTACCTTTACAAGAAGTTAGTACATGTTAACCTAAACCTGGAAGAATCGATGCGTTATTTAATGCTTACCTAAACCTGAAAAAACACACAGTGGCTTATTAAATGCTTACCTAACTCTGGGAGAAACACGGCATTATTGCTTACCTAGACCTTACAAACTCACAAAAAGGGGGTGGGTTAGCCGAGGTCGGACTGATAAAAGTACCAAAGATAGGTCGTGACAAATCTTCCGACTAATTGTATTCTTTCTTTATTTTAAAACTTTTGGCCCTGAAAAAGGCCGTTTGTTTCTTGGTCCCGAGCGCTGGCCGTCAGGCGTGAACCTTACAAAGACAAGGATGTATAAACTTGGAAGAGACAATCAGTTGTGACATGCTTACCTAAACATGGACGTGTCAATGAGTTATTACTTGCTTACCTAAACCTGGAAATTAGAAGTTAATACATGCATAACTTAACCAGGAAGAAACAAGAAGTTAGTACATGCTTTCCTAAACTTGGAAGAAACAATGTGTCATAACATGATTACTAAAACCTGGAAAAAAACCAACAAAGTGTTAATAAATGCTTACCTGAATCTGGGAGAGATAAGGAGCTGAACTTCAAAAAGGCAAAGTGTCATTACATGCTTACCTACATGTCACCTCACCTCCGCCTGTGGCCCCGTCTAGGGTATAGGCCGCCAATCAGCACCCTCCAGGCATCTCGGTTCTTGGCAAGTCTTTCCAGCTGCCCCCACGTCTTTCCCATCTGCTTTGCGTCTGCCTCCAGATCATGGCGCCAGGTGTTCCTAGGTCGCCTTACCTACATGTGGAGGATACAAATAATTATTACATGCTTACCTTTAACATGGAAAAAACAAGCAGTTATTATATTCTTACCTAAACCAAGAAGAGACGGAATTTTTACATGCTTACCAAAACCTGGAGGACACAAGGAGTTATTACATGCTTACCTAAACATGGACGGGGCAAGAATTTATCACATGCCTACCTACACATGAAAGAGACAATGAGTTATTACATGCTTGCCTAACCCTGGAAGAGACAAGACATTATTACATACTTACCTAAACCTAGAACAGTAGAAGAGACAAGAAGTTTTTTTACATGCTTTCCAAAACTTGAAAGAGAGAAAGTTATTACATGTTTACCTAAACACTGAAGAGACATTGGAAGAGATAAGAAGTTATGACATCCATATCTAAACCTAGAAGAGTCAAAGAGGTCTTACATGCTGACCTAAACCTGGAAGAGACAAAACGTTATTACATGTTTACCTAGACCTGAAAGAGACGCTATTATATTCTTACCTAAACCTGGAAGAGACAAAAGAATTACATATTTATTTAAAAATAGAAGAAACAAAGAGTTACTACAGGACGAGAAGGACAAGAAGCTTCATGAGAAGCGAGACGGCTGACGGTCCTTCGAGGAAGTGGGGGTGGGGGTGGGGGTGGGGCGATACCTGGGTCATCGTTCCAGGTGCCCATCAGTCGTCAGGCACACTGTGCAATGGTCTGTCTGGCCTTAGTGCAGAATATAGAAAGAAGGAAGCCCCTCCACCTAACATGTCCCTTATACTGCGTGGATTGTCCCCTGGTTGCCCTCTGATGCACCGCCTTCTCTCACGTTTCTCTGTAGCCAAATCCAGCAGGATGCTCTCTCTGCTGCCTCAGCCATGGTCCTCAAGAACTTTGTACTCTCTCTCTTGGTCTACATGTGTATTTCAACTTTGAAGAAACAACGAGTGATTCATGCTGATATAAACCTGGAAGAGGCAAGAAGTTATTACAAGCGTACCTAAACTTGAAAGAAGTTATTACTTGCTTTCATAACATTCGAAGAGGGAAGAAGTTATTATATGGTTACTTCTACATGAAAGAGACAAAGACTTATTACATGCTTACCTTAACTTGGAAGACTTACCCAAATGTGGAAGGGACAAGAAGTTACTACATGCCTACTTAAACCTGGAAGAGACAAATACTTATTACATGCACACAAAAACCTGAGAGAGACAAGGAGTTATTACAGGTTTGCATTAACCTGGAAGAGAATAGGAAATATAATATTACCTGCTTACCTAAACCCGGAAGAGACATGTTAGTACATGATTTTTAAAAAGTTATTGAATGGAAAGAAAGAAGTATAAATAAGACAGAAGAAAAGAGGAAGAAAAACGAACAAAGAATGAAGAAGTGAGGGGGGAAAAGGGCAATAATGAGGAAAAAGATAGAAAGGAAGGAAGAATAAAAAACAAGAAATAAATGAAAATGGTAGATGAATAATAAAGAAAAAAGTAATGGAAGGAAAAGAAAAGAGGATGACAGAGTGAAGCAAAAACCAAAGAAGGACGAAGATAGAATAGAGGGATAAAGAAAGAAAAAAGGAAAAGGGAAATTTGTGAAAGAGGGAACGAATGCAGGTAGATGGAAAAAAAGAAGAAAAATGGAAGGCGAAAAATGAAAGAAGGAAAATAAAGACAGAACAAAAGAAGAAGAAAATAGAACAAAGGAAAGAAAAAAGGAAATAAAACAAAGAAAGTGAAGGAAGGAAAGTAAGAAATAAAGTAGAGGAGAAAGGAAGGAGAAAAGATGGAAAGAAAATAGAAAGAGTTAAAGTAAAAAGAAAGAGAAATGTAAACAAAAGAAGGAAGCAGAGAGAAAGAAAACTGAGAAATGAAGAAAGAAGTGAGAAAAAGAAGAAAAAAAGTGAGAAAAGGAAGACAGAAAAAAGTATACAAGTGAAGAAAAAGGGAAAAAAAGAAAGTAAGTGGGAAAGAAACAGGGAAAGAAAGAAAGAAACAGAGAAAGAAAGAAAATAGTGAGAAAATGAAGAAGTGGATTGAAGGAATAACTAGATCGATCATTCCCTGATTCACACTCAGAATGGTGAAGGACCCCTATGGGGAAAAAATGACACAAAGAAATAAGATGGACTTGCAGAAGGGCTGTATTTCTCGTATATGTTGAATTACGTCGACAAGGGGATGTCACTCCATTTATTTCCTTTGACAAAACGCCATCTGCAACAGCAAACTTCTCATCCCGAGATCGGAATGAGCAACGCTTCTCTGAATACAAAACCTGTTTCGTTGATCTCATGGATGTGAGCGCTACCACTGCAATGGTCGGCAAAAGTCCGTTCACGACTTGTGTCGACATTGTGCCATCATCAGCTCAAAGACAAGACTCCAACGTCAGCTTCGGGGCTCTACCAAGACCAAGAGTTATGTAGAGGTGCCCGGGCTATTGGTGGATACCCCTGTGACGTGCCCCAGTGTGTGCGTGTCCGTTCCAGGATGTATGCAGGCAGTGCAAACGTCCGCATTGACACACCGGCAGCAAAGTATGGGCGGGATGAGGTCAAAGTATGACCACTTTCCTGAGAGCACTGCACCATGCTTCTTTTTTCTCCTCCTTTCTCCTCCTCTTTTCTTCATCTCTTTCATCCTCCTCCTTTCTCCTCCTTTCTCCTCCTCGTCCTCCTCCATTCTCCTCCTCCTCCTTTCTAGTCCTCCTCCTTTCTCCTCCTCCTCCTCTCTCCTCCTCCTCTTTCCTCCTCCTTTCTCCTCCTCCTCCTCTCTCCTCCTCCTTTCTCCTCCTCCTCTTACTTTCTTCTCCTCCTTTCTCCTCCTCCTTGCACCTCCTCCTTTCTCCTCCTTCTTTCTCCTTATCCTTTCTCCTCCTCCTTTCTCCTCCTCCTCCTCCTTTATCCTCCTTTCTCCTCCTCCTTTCACCTCCTCCTTTCTCCTCCTTCTTTCTCCCTCCTACCTCCCACTCCTCCTCCTCCTCCTCCTTCCTTGTTTTCTCTTCCCATCCCACCTCCACACTGCCCTTCCGTCCCTACTCCCCGCCCCTCCCCTTCCCTCTCCTTCTTTCCTCCCTCTTCTTCTCCCCCCTCTCCCCTCCCTCCCCTCTCCCCCTCCCCTCCACCACCCTTTGTCCTCCTTGGCACTCCTCCTTCTTCCCCCTCCTCCTCCCCCCTCCCCTTGCCACCCTCCCTCCCCTCCCCCTCTCCCTCCCCCTCCCCTTCCCCACACCCCCCTGCCACCCCTCCCCTCCCCCTCCCTCTCCACCGCCCGACCTTCGAACCGCCTTCCCCTCCACATCGTCCCCCTCCTCCCCTCCCTCCCCTCTTCCTCACTCCTCCTCTCCTCTCCTCCTCCCCCTCCTCCCTCCTCCTCGGCTCCTCTCATCGCCCTCCGGTCCCGCCTCCTCCTTTTCTCCTCTTTCTCCTCCTCTCCTTCTCCGCCTCCCCTCCTCGTCCTTTTCTCTGCTCCTCCTCCTCCTCTCCTCCTTTTCCCTCCCTCTCCTCCGTTCCTCCTCGCCCTTCCTCTTCTCTCTCCTTATCTTTCCTCCCCCGTTCCTCCTCCTTTCTCCTCCTTCCTTTCTCTCTCTCCTTGATGATCCTCCTCTTTCTCTCTCTTCTTTTCTCCCTCCTCCTTTCTCCTCTCGTCCCTTTCTCCTTTCCTCCTTTCTACTCCGTCCTTCATCTCCTGCTTCCTCTGTCATCTCTTCATTTCTTCTCTGGTCTTTCTTCTCCTCATTCTCCTCCTCTCTTCCTCCTCCTCCTCCTCTCCTCCTCCTCTCCTCCTCTCCTCCTCCTCCTCCTCACCTCTCCTCCTCCTCTTCCTCCTCCTCTCTTTTTCTTGCCTCCTCTTTTCCCTTTTCTCCTCTTCCTCTTCTACTTCCTTTTCCTTCCTTCGTTCTTCCTCCTCTCTTTTCTCTCTCTCTCCTCTTCTTTCTCTTCTCTTCATGTCTCCTCCTCTTTTCCTCTCCTCCTCTTTTCTTTCTCTCTTTCTCCTCTCTTCTCTCTCTTCTTCTTTTCTTTCTCTTTTCTCTTCTCTTCTCTCTCCTCCCTTCTCTTCCCTTCCCTTCTTTCTCTCGTTCTTCTTTCCTTTCTTCTTCTCTTCTTTCCTTCTCCTTCTTCTCTTTCTCGTCTTTCCTTTTCTCTTCTCTTCCTCTTCTTCTCTTCTCTTCTTCATTTCCCTTTCTCTCCTTCTTCTTTTTTCCTTCTCCTTTCTTTCTCCTTTTCTCTCTTTCTTTCTCTTCTTCTTTTTCTCTCTTCTTCTTTCTTCTCTTCTCCTTTTCTTCTTCTTCTTCTTTCCCTTCCCTTCTTCTTCTTCTTTTTTCTCTCCCTTCTTTCTTCTTTTCTCTTCTCTCTTTCTCTCTTCTCTTTTTTTCTTTTCTCTTTCTTTTTCTCCCTCTCTTCTTTTCTCCTCTTCTTTTTTCTCTCTTCTTCCTTTTTCTTTCCTTCTCTTTTTTTTCCTTCTTCTCCTTCTTCTTTTTTTCTTCCCTCTTTTTCTTTCTCTTCCTTTCTTTTTCTTCTTCTCTTTCTTTTTCTCTTTTCTCCTTTCTTCTTTCTTCTTTCCTTTTCTTCTTCTTTCTCTCTTTTCTCTTCCTTCTCTCTTCTTCTTCTCTCTTTTCTCCTTCTTTTTCTTTCTCCTTCTTTTCTCTTTTCTTCTCTTCTTCTCTTTTTCTTCTTCCTCTTCTTCTTCTCTTTTTCTTTTCCTCTTTCTTTCTCTTTTTTTCTTTCTTCTCTTTCTCTCTTTTCTTCTTCTTTCTTTCTTTTTTTTTTTTTCTTCTTCTTCATTCTTTTCTTTCTTCCTCTTTTCTTTTCTTTCTTCTTTTTTCTTCCTTCTTTCTTCTTCCTCTCTTTTCCTTCTTTTTTCTTCATTTTCTTTCTTTTATTTTCTTTCTTCTCTTCTCTTCTTTCTTATCTTCTCTCTCTTCTTTCTTTTTCTTCTTTCTTTTTCTTCTCTTTTTCTTTTTTCTTTTTCTTCTTTCTTTTTCTTCTCTTTTTCTTATTTCTTTTTCTTCTCTTTTTCTTCTTTCTTTCGTTTCTTTCTTTTTTCTTTCTTCTTTCTTTTCCTTTTTCTTCTTTCTTCTTCCTTTCTCTTTCTTTTCTTCTTTCTTCTTTTCTTTTCTTTTTTCTTTTTTTCTTTTCTATCTTTTTTTCTTTCTCCTTCTTTCTTCTTCTTCTCTTCTCTCTTTCTTCTTTCTTCTTTCTTTTTCTTTTCTTCTTTTCTTTCTTTTCTTTCTTCTTCTTCTCTTTTTCTCCTTCTTCTTTCTTCTTTTCTCTTTTTCTTTCTCTTCCTCTCTTCTTTTCTTCTTTTTCTTTCTCTTTTCTTTCCTCTTCTTTTCTTTCTCTCTTTCTCTTTCTCTCTTTTCTTCTTCTTCTTTTTCTCTTCTTCTTCTTGTTTCTTGCTCTCTTCTTTCTCTCTTTTCTTCTTTCTCTTCTTTCATCTTTTCTTTCTTGCCTTTCTTTTCTTCCTTCGTTCTTTCTTTCTTTCTTTTTCTTTTCTTCTTCTCTTCTTTCTTCTTCTTTTTTCTTTCTTTCTCTTTTTTTTCTTTCTTTTTTCTTCTCTCTCTTCTCTTCTTCTCTTTTCTCTTCTTTCTCCTTTCTTCTTTTTCTTTCTTCTTTTCTTCTTCTCTTTCTCCCTTTTCTCTTCTCTTCTCTCTTTTCTTTCTTTTCTCTTCTTCTTTCTTTTTCTTTCTATCTCTCTTCTTCTTTTCCCTTTTCTTTCTCTTCTTTCTTCTTTCTTTTTCTTTCTTTTTCTTCTTCTTTCTTCTTTCCTCTTTTCTCCCTTCCTCTTTGCCTTCTTTCTTCTTCTCTCTTCGCTTCTCTTCTTCCTTCTTCTTTCTTTTTCCTTCTTTCTTCCTTCTTCCATCTTCCTTCTCTTTCTCTTTCTTCTTCCCCCCTTTTCCCAGCCTCTCTTCTTCTTCTCTTCTTTTCTTCTCTTTCGGCTTCTCTTTCTCTCTCCCTTTCTTCTCGCTGTTCTTTGCCTCCTCTTCGCCTCTCTCTACTTCTCTTTCTTCCTCTTCTTACTCTCTATCTCTCTCCTTCTTTCCTCTTCCCTCTTGCTCTCTTCTTTTTCTTTCCAGTCTCTCGTTCTTTCTCTCCTCTTCTCTTTCTTCTCCTCTGTCTCTTGGATCCGTGTCTTCTTCTTCCTTCCGTCTTTCTTTCTTCACTTGCTTCTTCTTTCCCCCTCTTCTCACTTCTTTTGCTTCTTCCTTTCTCGAATTCTTCCCGCTCTTTCTTCCCCTTCCGCCGCATCCTGTCTTCTGTCTTTTTCTCGTCCTCCCCCTCCCCTCCTTACTTTCGTTCCTCTTGTCCTCTTTCCCCTTTTCCCTACTTACCCCTTCCTTTCTTCTCCTCTCTCCCTATTCTTTCCCGTCCCACTCTGTTGCCTCACATTCGTTTCTAGTCTCAGATGTCTCTGGCTCTAGTCCTTTTCCAATGTTATCTCCTCATGTCTACCGTCAGCCCCTTCCACCGAGCTTCTCTCCAAATTCTTTCTGTCACTTCGGTCCTTTTCTTTTCGCCCTCTTTCATTCCTTTCTGTCGATACTCCTCTCTATATTCGAGTGCTCCTCCTTTATCTCCTCTTTTTCTTGCTTCTTATCTCTTCACGCCTAGTCTATTCTTTCTGGTTCAGAATAATCCTTCCTCTCTTTCTTAGGTCTACCCTGTCGCTGCTTCTTTCGCGATATTTTCCTATCCTTTCGTCTATCTCTTCAACTATGTCCGTTACTTGCGCAGCTCACCATACCCCTGCATGTATCAATGATCTTCCCATTCAAAGCTTTTGTTCTCCACTTGTTCTTTCTTGATTTACCACCGTCAATTTGTGTCGCTCTGAGCTTCTAATCCATTCCTGCTCTTTATGCGAATTATCTGCCCTTAACGTCTACATGATAGTGTCTGTGGGGGTTCGTTGCCTAAGTTCCTTTCGCCGTATTCCTTCTTTGTCTAGTCCATGTTCTATCCGCGCGGTCTCAATTTTCACACCATAGGCTCTGCTTTATCTCTCGTTCCCATGTGACACAATGGTAGGCCTCCTCACTAGGCTCTCATGTATCATTATTGTCTCCTTTCTCTCTACACATCCCCTTGTTCTTTGCTTTGCTTCTAAAATGTCCTTTCGGTAAACTTCTCTCCTATCCCGTCAACTTTCCGCGAGCCACGTCCGGCACATTCTATTCTCATTGCGCGTTCTTCTTTACCTCTTCAATTTCAGGGCTCGCACCATATTGTTCATTCACTTATCTGTATTCTTTTACTATCTTACGATGTTTCTAATCCTAATTCGTTCCTTGTAGAATCGTCTATCCTTTCATCCGATATCGCGTATCGCGGTTCTCTCTATACTCACCTTATTCGTTAGTTCTCGCATTCATTGACTTCTCATTCCGCAAATACCGCTACCTCTAGCGCTTCTACCTGGTTTTATATTCATTTTCCTCTTATTAATAGAGAGCGCTTTTCTTCCAACTGCGTCCTCAAGAGAAGTTCGATACAACCCGCCCTCTTCACTCTCTCTGTTTGCTCACATTCTTTCATACTTCTCATTTACCTTCCCCTAATTCTCTTTCTCGTCTCTGCTTCTGTGTTCATCTTCTGAGATGCTTCGTGTCTTCTCCTCCAAAATCCTTCGGTTACTTCCTCGTCTTTCTGCCTTTCCTTCATAATCACTCTTATCTCGTTTCCCTACGCTGCTTCCCTTGGTCTTTGTTCTGCTCTTCTCCTTGGTTCAGTATCCATCGACCCTTTCTACTTCTTTCTTTCGTCCACTGACCCATGTCTATTCTATCTACCTGCTATTCACGTTTGGGTTCTTTCTCTCTGTCCTCTATGGCTTCAGCATTTTCTCTATCGGGTCGGCATTGTTCTGACATCTTCAGCTCTCTTAATCCTCTTGCGTTCCTGTTCTTCGACAAGCTCGTACGCCTTATCGCACTCTCTCTCCATGTCGCTCCTTAAATCTATTTTCTTAGACTCATTCCGCTATCCCGTTCTTGTCCTTTCTCGTGCATCGGATTATTTTTCTCTTTCTCTTCGTGTATTCTCTTTCTTCTGCTTCTTTTATCTTCTCCTCATCCTTTCTCCTGCCTCCTCCTCTCTCCCTCCTCCCTATGCCCTTCTCGCCTCAATTTACGCTCTATTTACCTGTGTCTATCTAAACCCCCTTCCTCTGAGACGCGCTCTATCGGGGCTACTAGGTGTACTACTGAAC
>JAWQFJ010021410.1:0-20000 GCA_034096865.1 Theodoxus fluviatilis
ATTTGATTTCAAGAGATAAGAAAAATTACCTAGGACCAATGTACATAATAAATGTATGTAGTTCATACTTAAGATTCTGCAAATATGTTTCATTTTCCCCATAAATTAGCAATGTGTTCCATATAGTAGCCACTGCGTATGATACGCTACGTGTGAAAAGATCAATCCTAGGTTGTAGTAAAATTAACTATCCTGTACACAAAAATTTGAGTGTTTTTATAAGATTACTAAATAATCACAATCATTAAAAAATATATTCATTTAGTCAGGTTTGTTAGATTATCAATGCTTATGTTTATTTTGTCATCTCTGGACGGTGATTTATTTGTAATAATCGGTTTAGAGGCTCCTCAATTCAATGGCTTCACCCTTTTCAAGCTTGCATTCCTAAAGTCATTCCTTATTGTTGACGCATAATTGATAACAAATAGATATGAGCTTGAAAGACGATGTTGCAAGTTTGAATGTAAATACAGTCTTAATTTTGAAAGAATAAACAGACTGAATGCCTGTTTTAAAACAAATGTAATCGATGAATGATTGACAAGCATAATGATAATGGATTATTTCACCAATACATTTTACTCCCCTCTCTCTCTCTCTCTCTCTCTCCCTCTCTCTCTCTCTCTCTCTCTCACACACACACACACACACAAAGAATGAAAATAAGAAAAGAAAGATAAAGGACAAACCTATTGTTTTTGTATATGTCGCCGTATTTTTAGTATTGGAAGAATGTACGAGTATAACATTTGAAGTGCAGCAGACACAGGCATAGGCCGGAAGATGAACCCGGGACAATATTGTGGTGGGCGACCACGTGACCGATAGAGCACGTGCATTCGTACACAATAACACGTGTGTTGATTAATGTATTTCCAACTTTCCCCATACCATCGTGCGCCTAGTGCTTGTGATATCCTTTTCAATTTACAACTCCGCAACAACCAGTTGCCCACAAACAACACGAGTAAAATACCTTGTGGTGAGGAAATCGCATCCTAAGTTCGTTATTAACTCCGCTCTCCGTCCAACCATACAATACGTGCAGTGCTTGATTTTTATCGTAGTCTGTGGAGTCAGTTGCGCATATTACTACGATACAAGGTTTTTTGCAATAGACTGCACATATCAGAAAGATACAGTGATGAAGAACTGCACAATAAATTAATATGTAGCCATTACGACATCCTACAACTGACAGGTAAAGTAGCAAAAGCCACAGCAGTTTTGAATCGAGCAAGGTTTGGGCCGCCATAAGTACACGTGGGTGGACACAACTCTACCGCTACGTCATGAGCAATATCCCATCTGATTGGTTGTTCGAGGACATACCTGAGGGACACCAAAAATAGAACTTGCTTCAATTTGGCGGCAACTCGACAGAATACTGCTCTTGAGAAATGGAAGCGTGATATTTCGATGTAATTGGCGTAGGTGCCAGAGCATTGCCACGTTTGCGCAAATCGCTAGTATCATCCAAAGATCCCTTCCAAACGCTCAGCGCTTTTTTAAACTCATGCGGCTTTTCAAGTACCAGTTAAGGATTCCATTTTGATATCTACGATGATCGATAACGAGATTGAGAGGACGAACAACACAGAACAGGAAAATCTGTACACATCAATTCGTCACAGCGCGAGGTAATGCATTGTAGAAATTTGTTTTCCCTGCGGGACTGAGATAAGAATAGACCCACCGCGTCTCCCTACGGTATTCCTAACAGGCGAATGACTTGCTTTTATTCTAACCAGCTTCACCTGTTCGTGGTCGGTGGCCTTACATAATCCATAGGCTGATAAGTCGAAAAATATCCACTAGTCTGTGGAAACATGCGCAAGCAAGCCTGTCGATTTTGGCAGCAACTGAACCAATCATTTAGAGCGTCCAACCACGTCTTTGTGTCCAACGGCCTTTCACAGCCATGTACAGGTACACTAAAATGCGCATGCTCCTTGCTTATCCTGCGCGTTGTGGGTAAGAATTGACCCACCGCGTCTCCCTACGCGATTCATAAGAGGCGAATAACTAGGGACACCGTTACTTGAATTGCGTTTATTCTAAACCGTTCTAGTGATTTCGTGCTTAATGGCCTTATATAGCCTACAAAGCCTGATAGGCCGTAACATTCCATCCATCCATCTCCCTACACGATTCATGAGAGGCGAACAACATAACTTTTATGCAGAATTCCGCATCCAGTGACTTTGTAATCCCCTGTGGAGTCCCCCAGGGCTCAATTCTTGGGCCGGTCCTTTGTTCCCTGTAGACGTACACCACACCGCTTGGTAGTTTGACTCGAACCCACTGCATTACACACCATCTCTTTGTTGACGATACCATGTAGTACGTTCCATCCAGGATTGACAAACTAAATGTTTTCCGATACAAAATTAAAATTGGAAAAGCGTCGTGATGACATCAAGACATGTATGACAGCCATCTTAAGCCGAATGAAGACAAGACAGAGGTGATCCTTGTCAGTACAAAAACTATACTGTGTAATATTGGGGATACATACATAGCAATTGCAGGAACCATAGTTCATTTTTGGAATGTGCAAAATACTTGGGCGTATGCTTGGATCGCCACTTGTCGCCAGAACCAAACATTCGGCACTTTCAACCTAAAGGGAGCATCAGGATATGTCTCGCGGACAAATCGGCTGTGTCCCTGATGGTCACTCGTCTTTTCCCTTAGAGACTACTGCAATAGTTTGCTGGCAGGAGTCAGTCACAATCAACTTAGTCGCCTCCAACGCATGAAGAGCATTGGTGAAAGGATTGTAGCGAAACCTCCCGAGATGACTCATATTTCACCTGTACTGAGACGCCTTGAACATACACTTATTTGCGCCGTGTACAAGTGTATTGCTGACGAAGATCCGGAATACCTGCGTGACCTACTGAGGAGTATAGACCAACTCTCCACATTCAGTCTGCTACGCTGGGCCCCTTGACTATTTCAAAGCGTAGACTTGGAGGAAATGGCGACAGGTCGTTCTCCTTTGCAGGAACACATAGCAAGAAAGTTGCGAAGGTCGCCCTTTCTGGTGAAGTTTCATGCTGAACTAAAAACCCGACTTTTCCGACTATGACCAATAGAATGTGGCGCATAGAGTATGCCCGAGCAGGTTTTAAAATTTTCTTCCGCATTGTAAAAAAGCACAATCGTACAAACATATATATATATATATATATATATATATATATATATATATATATATATATATACATATATACTTGATCGTAATCAAACAATTTGCAGTGATTTGTGATTACTGGCCTCGTATTGCCTACTAAGTCTGGTGAGCTGTAAACTGCTTTCGCCCATTCATTGTACGCACCTCAAAGCCTCTCTCCAGGAAACTCCTGGCCACGTCCGTCAATCTTTGTAAATCAAAGACTTTGTTCTCTCCGCTGGAAAAAAGATCATGCATGGTTCAGTCCTTAAGAACTTTAAATGCAAGCAGCCATCTTGCACTCTCGCTTCCTTTACAAACTTACCCCTGTGGGTTGGGGGTGAAAATTGACCCATCGCTTCTCCTTACGCGCTTCGTAAGAGGGAAATGAATAGTGACATTGCGATTTGATTCGCTCTTTCTGTAAGCTACTCGAGTGGCGTTTGTGCTTAATGGCTGATCTTAGCCTACAAAGACTGAAAGGCCGTAAAACACCATTCATCTTTCAGTCCAAGTATTCTACCATCTATCCATTTATCTATCCATGAAATATCCAGCGGTCCATCCATTCATCCATCCATTCACCCAGTGGATTTGGGGGTTTAAAATAGACCCACGTGACTCCCTACACGATTCGTAAAAAGGAAAGAAGAGGGAAGTCTTGACTTTATTTGCTCTGATGCTGACCAACTCTATTGATAATATTCTTGTTATCATGAATGGCCTTACACAGCCAACATAGGCTGATTGAGTCATTCATTCATCGATCCATGCATCCCTCCGAATTACCTGAAAGGCTCATCCATGGCGCTACCTACAAATATCCCGGCACTGTGGGGAGAGCGATACTTACCTGAGCGCAACGTTGGAGCCGTCCAGGACAATGGGGCGGTGAAGAGAGCCTTCCGGTTTGGAAGTCAGCCTCACTCTGTACTTGGGCACGTAGGTGAAGGTGTCTTCCTTGACCTCTGTGTCGAGGTCCTCGTTGTCCGACTCATAGCCATCGTCTGCACCCACGTCACTATTTGGAGGCGTGGACACGAGGTCGGCAGAGGACGGGGAGACGTCAGTGTCGCTTGGTCCCTCCATGGTGGAGGTGCTGGCTGGCGACTCCTCCACGCGAGACTCCCATTCACCCTCCGTCCAGTGGACAGCTGGGGACTCTTCGACGATGGTCTCTGATTCTTCCATCGTTGAGTGGACGGCTGATGGCATCTCCGGGACCATCTCCAAGTCTGCGACCCTTTTATCCGCTTCACAGAATTCCACGAAAGGGTCAGTTTCTGTCTCCGGATAATGTTCGACTTCCCTCAGGGTTGGCGATTGTGGCGTGTCCACAGGAGCAGGAGCGCTGACGGGATTAGAGTACGTCGCCCATGGCGTCGTGCTGCTGGGGTAGCCCCATACCCAGTTGCAAACTGTGCCCCATGGAACGTTCTGGTAGGCATAATAGGCTACGCCCATGGCTGCAGCAGTCGCTGCTACCGGGTGGGCCTGTGCTACGTTCAAAGCGCACATAGCCGCGTTGTAGGCCCTCGGCACCCACGCTCCTCTCACTGGCTCCCAAACTAGCGTGTTGATAAAGGGATGTACCCAGGAAGACGTTCCAGAAGATCCCTGTGCATAAGGACTTGGTGTAGGCGAGTGGTCCGTCAGCCGATACCCCTGTTCATCTGGAGGCCATTGGTATGTCTGGGCTGGGCTATGGCCGTATTGGTACTGTGGATAATGGTCGTACGCGGCAGACAGTTGATACCCCTGTTCATTTGGAGGCCATTGGTATGCCTGGGCTGGGCTATGGCCGTATTGGTACTGTGGATAATGGTCGTACGCGGCAGACAGTTGATACCCCTGTTCATTTGGAGGCCATTGGTATGCCTGGGCTGGGGTGGGGAGGTAGGACGTCGGAGTAGATGCTTCTGCCAGGGACTGCAGCGTAATGACTTCTGATCCCTGACATCCTGTGGGGGCCATCAACAATCCCAGCAGAATGGTAATTAGGCCCACGAACACCTTCATTCCTGTAAGTAAACATAAATCTGAAGTCTATACCTGGACGCGCAAGCGCACACAAAAACGCACACACACACACACACACACATACACACACACACACACATATATATATATATATATATATATATATATATATATATATATATATATATACACATACACACACACTCGCACGCATGCACGTAGATGGATGAATGTATGCCATTATATTTCTGCATGACCAACAGTTTGTCTTTGCATTGGTTTTGCAGTCTGTGGTGATGGCAGTGGTGGCCATGGTTGCAGTATTGTTGTTGATAGATGTAGTAGTGGTGTTGGCAAATGTAGTAGCAGTGATGATGGATGTAGTGGTGGTGGTGGTGGTGGTGGTAGTGGTTTTGACAGCTGAGGTAGTGGAGTTGATGGGTGTAGTAGTGGTTTTGGCATATGTAGTGGTGATTGTGATGGGTGTAGAAATGGTGTTGATGGGTGTAATGGTGGTGTTGGCTAGTGTAATAGTGATGGTGTTGGCAAGTGTAATAGTGATGGTGGTGGGTGTAGCGATGGTGGTGGGTGTAGCGATGGTGGTGGGTGTAGCGATGGTGGTGGGTGTAGCGATGGTGATGGGTGGTGTGGTGGTGGTGGTGATGGGGGGTATGGTGGTGGTGGTGGCGATGGGTGGTGTGGTGGTGGTGGTGGTGATGGGTGGTGTGGTGATGGTGGTGATGGTGGGAGGGTGGTGGTCGGTGAGTGGTGTGGTGTGGTGGTGGTGTGGTGGTGTGGTTGTGGTGGTGGTATGGTTGTGGTGGTGTGGTTGTGGTGGTGTGGTGGTGGTGTGTGTGGTTGTGGTGGTGGTGGTGGTGATGGGTGATGGTGGTGGTGTTGGCGATGGGTGTGGTGGTTGATGTGATGGGTGGTGGTGGTGTTGAGAATGGGTATGGTGGTGGTGGTGATAAGTGTGGTGGTGGTGGTGATGGGTGGCGTCCACCTTAGCGATTCGTAAGAGGCGATTAAATGGGGAAAGTGTGCCTTGACTTGCTCGTATTCAACCATTTATTGTGACTGTTCGTGATCAACGGCATTACAAAGCCTACAAAGGGCGTAACACTGCATTCCATTCATTCATTCTACTTACTGACTTTTGGGGAAGAGACGGGGTTCGATGGAATGGAAAGCGTGAGGTCGTCAGCAGCAGGAAGAGGATGCTCGAGTCCGGGCTGAAGGCACACCGTGCTGGGACAGGAGGCACACCGTGCTGGGACAGGAGGCACACCGTGCTGGGACAGGAGGCACACCGTGCTGGGACAGGAGGCACACCGTGCTGGGACAGGAGGCACGCCGTGCTGGGACAGGAGGCACACCGTGCTGGGACAGGAGGCACACCGTGCTGGGACAGGAGGCACACCGTGCTGGGACAGGAGGCACACCGTGCTGGGACAGGAGGCACACCGTGCTGGGACAGGAGGCACACCGTGCTGGGACAGGAGGCACACCGTGCTGGGACAGGAGGCACACCGTGCTGGGACAGGAGGCACACCGTGCTGGGACAGGAGGCACACCGTGCTGGGACAGGAGGCACACCGTGCTGGGACAGGAGGCACACCGTGCTGGGACAGGAGGCACACCGTGCTGGGACAGGAGGCACACCGTGCTGGGACAGGAGGCACACCGTGCTGGGACAGGAGGCACACCGTGCTGGGACAGGAGGCACACCGTGCTGGGACAGGAGGCACACCGTGCTGGGACAGGAGGCACACCGTGCTGGGACAGGAGGCACACCGTGCTGGGACAGGAGGCACACCGTGCTGGGACAGGAGGCACACCGTGCTGGGACAGGAGGCACACCGTGCTGGGACAGGAGGCACACCGTGCTGGGACAGGAGGCACACCGTGCTGGGACAGGAGGCACACCGTGCTGGGACAGGAGGCACACCGTGCTGGGACAGGAGGCACACCGTGCTGGGACAGGAGGCACACCGTGCTGGGACAGGAGGCACACGGCACTGCAAGGAGAAAGAGGAACGCTGCAGCTAGCTCTTCTGCAGCCCCCATGGCCGTATTCCGTTTTGCAAAGGGAATTACAAAGGCTCCACACTTCGGCTCTCTTCGGAGCTCCTCGGCACTTAACGTCAGCCTACGGAATCTGGTTGGCCTTACCTCAGTTGACAATTCGGACGGTCGACAGAGATGGGAAACGTTACATGGAAAACTTAACAACCGAGGTAAAGTTCAATGCCAGTGTCTTTCCTGACCCATCTCATGCAATGCACCCTAAACCAATGACCTCATCCTCATTTATAATCCCCTTGTGGGCTGTGGGTAAGAAGTGACCCACTACATATCCCTACGAGATTCGTAAAAGGTGATTGAAAAATCGTTACATGACATACTGTTACTCTGCCAGTTCTTGCGATTATTCGTGAGCGGTTTCCTCACATAGTCTTCAAAGGCTAGGAGGCTGTAACACTCGTTTCATTCAGTTATTCATTCATTTATTCACTGCTCCGCTCTCCTACTTTGTTTTTGTGTTCTTGAACTGTGTTCGATGAGGAAGGTTTAAACTATGTGCTCTGTGCTGATTTCCGTGGATATTTTTGGCTCTGAACACGATGAGTAACAACCAAAGATATTACTTTATTGCCACACCCACAGTTAAAACTCGCCCACGTTTTGTGCACGTCAGCAAAGAAACGCTGTTTTGCTCATGTGATAACAACGTAGAATGCCACACGACTCCGTGTGATGTAAGATCTGGTGAGAAATGTGTGGCAGATCATGAAAGCTATTTGGAAGCCGCTGGACATGATGTGAGATAAAGTCCAAAATAGAAGCAATGGGTCATCTCGGTAAAAAAAATTGTTCCTCACACTCTAACTTAATGTGATATGTTGTCGTTAATGCCTCCATGTAAAAATGCTGTATAGGCACGTTAAACATTTTTTTCATTCCGTTTTCCCAATAACCTGTGTATGTTTCCTATGAAATCAAGCAAGCCCTCAACCCCAATCTTCATCCCAAATCCCTCTGACGTCTTATCTACAGCACAGTTACACTGAATCTCACGCAACTGAGAGAAGAAAAAAGGTCACAGTTTTTTTTTAATCTTCCCCTTGACAACAATCCATGCTGATCGATATGGTCTAGAACACAGGTGGTCCCCCCTCCCTCCCCGGCACGTATGCAACCAACCACTGATTTTTTTGTGAGGTGCAAGATGGCTTGCTGTGGACTTTTTGGAATTCCAAAAGTCTATATTTACATTTTAATAATATAATTTGCATATTTTCTACAATAACATATAATCAATACATGTATATTACGGAAATATGTTAGTTCATTACGTACAATTTCCAAAAAGGTATAGGTTTGTGGGACGGATGAAAGTATTAGCGTGATTACTTTAGCCTTGATAAAATATGTATAATTCCTTTGAAAGTAGCTTCACGATTTTTACCAGTTTAGCAAAAACGTCTCCGAGCAAAAAATGTGAAAGACCGTCTGGCTTGCTTGTTCGTGAGATGACGTTTTACTCGCCAAATCTCATTTCCTTATCTGTGATAAATCGACCATTTTTACTGCTTAAGAGACTCAACCTATCGGATGAACACGACTATCGAAAGCTTCTTTGAACGAAAACAACAAAATAGAATGCATAACGATGTTATATTGGTGCCAAAAGAGTAGTAAGATCGATTAGTTAATCGTCAAGAAGGCTAATCAACTTGGTCATTCATTAGATGATAGTTTAGTCTGCCAAAACTTGTTTTCTTATCTGCAAATAGTCGACTGCATTCACTGCCAAACTGACTAAACCTTTGTGATGTCCAATACTTGCAAACACATATTTAAAATGATGATAAAGAATAGTAACCCACAGTAAGGTGGCACAGTTGCCAAAAGTTGTAAGATCGGCCAACTAAGCACATATTAAATGAAAATATTTTCCAACTTGTTTATTCAGTGGATGATATTTTACTCGCCAAATCTTGTTCTTTTTTCATTCCTAATTAGGCGACCGCTGTTACTGCCAAACATTGAATCTCTGGGATGTCCATTCTATCGAACTAGATACAAATAGCGAGATGGAACGTCTGCCAAAGTATAATAAGACACACCAACTACTCAAAGTAAAGACAACACGATTACGCAAGGAAAACGTCATAACATTAGGGGCATTATCCACAGGTGAATAGAATGACAGTTTATAGATAAACAAGTCAGTGACAGACGGTTGTTGTAGCCAGGTGTTGACACTGCCATTTTACCTTACAGCTGCGTAAAGAAACAACTTCTCTACGTTCATTTCCACATTTTGGGGGATGGAACAAATAACACAAATCTTTGTTATGAGACTTCCTGCATGAGTGCTGCCACCGAGCAAGGAAAACCCTCCTTCCCTCCTCCTCCGTTCACTGTTGCTATGCCAAACATAACTAACACCGGAATGGGACAGTTAGTGGTCTCGCTTTCTAAACCTAAATGTCCCCATACAGAGGGTCCTTGGGGATTCAATTATTAATCAAAGATGGAGGTAACGCCAGAGTTCTAGGGCATGGTGACCTTTGCACAGACAGATTAGGGGTGGGGGGGGGGGGGGGGTGTCCGTTCCGCCTCAGTGCTTTCCTATTATCTGGAACAACGGGCGGGAAAAGCAGCCAGCCTCTCGTCTGTACCCCCTGACCTTTCCTACTTTGCATGCAGATGCTAGAGTATGATCTTTGCACAACACACACACACACACACACACACACACACACACACACACACACACACACTCCAACGCCGACCCCCCCCCCTACCCCCCAGATAAAGGCTAGTGTCAATAAATGGCTGCATTTGACGGCCCTTACTTCTGCAGATCAAATGTTGGCACGTGTTGACACCGGCCTATTCCTCGCACGGTCTATGCTTTCCTGGGGTCTATGCAACGCGTCTCTGGTCATTACGTCACACCGCCGGCGTGGGGACATTTAATAAGCTCTTCCGGGGTGAGGTGCGGAGTTGCTGTTGGGAATGACATGAAAGGATGGAAACGGGTGAGGGAGACAAGGCTGAAATGTTCACATCTGAGGAGTGAAGGGGAAACGTGTGTGTGTGTGTGTGTGTGTGTGTGTGTGTGTGTGTGTGTGTGTGTGTGTGTGTGTGTGTGTGTGGTGTGTGTGTGTGTGTGTGTGTGTGTGTGTGTGTGTGTGTGTGTGTGCGTCCGTGTAGGCAGAAGTCAGAGCTGTTGAAGGCTGTCTAAGACCACTGATAACACAGTAGGGCCTACTAGAACTAGTTAGAGTACGATGAGGGTTGAGAGCAACACCAACTTACCTCGGAAGTGGATTTCCACGCTCTGCAGTGCAGCGACTTTGCTTTGATATGGCACAGTGGCATAGACCGATGTCAGCATGAATAATGAATGCATTTTCAAGGCTTATCAGCTGTTGAAGGCTGTCTAAAACCTTTTTTTAAAGTACTAGAACTAGTTAGAGTAAGATGATGGTTAAAAAAACCCACACCAACTTACCTCGGAAGTGGATTTCCGTGCTCTGCAGCGCAGCGACTTGGCTTTCTGTAGCTTAGAGTTGAATACGAGTGTCACAGTCTTTAGTCCAGTCGCTTGCAGGTGTTGCGTTCAAATGGTCACATGCTGCTAAACTCAGCTAAGCACTCCTGGCGTCACCGCTTCTGATTGGCCGGTTCTTGTCACATGACTGTGATAGTTTCGTCTGCAACTCGTGTAATGAAAATCCGCCGGTCCCTAAAAATAGATCCGGCGTTCGCTGGCAGACGAGGATAGGGAAGGGCTTGTAGGAAGAGAGGCGGGGGTGGGGTGGGGGGGGGCGGGAGGGGGGGGAGTGGGGGGACGGGATGGGGGGTGGGGGGGACGGGACGGGGGTTGGGGAGGACGGGAGGGGGGTTGAGGAGGACGGGAGGGGGGTTGGGGGGGGGGACGGGACGGATAGCGGGAGCGGTGGCAGTTTGTGGGTGAGAAGCGCGGTTGGGTTTTCCTGATGTATTTATGTATATGTGCCGGTCCAATCAGCATGGCGAAATAAGCTTCTACCGCGAAAGTGGACCAATGAAAGTATCTGTGCCGGATCTATTTTTAGGGACCGGCGGATTTTCATGACAACTCGTACTGACGTCATGGTCGCCGTAGTTTGATGTTTACTTCGTCCGCTGAACGCTGCCAAGACTAATGCGCGAATCAATGAAATTTGATGTTTTCTGTCGTCTGATGAACACGCGCGTATGAAGAAAATTGATGTTTTTGACACTGTGCAGGCTCTGTTTGCGTATTTACAATGTTATTTGTGTTGTATGTTGTAGCAGTCGTGTCAGTGTTTACATTGTAAAATAATGTATTTAGGTCATGATATCTAGTTTTCTTACAGTCTTAGTGTTTATTTGAATTTAATGTGGATTTCTGGAATTCAAGAATTCTGGCACTAGTGACTGCTCCCAAGGCAAGCTTGGCCCTGCCTTGCACCTCTCCTGACCAGCATTAATTAACACCAGCTAAAAGAGTATTTATCTGCAGGACCACGACAGAGAAATGGAAATGCCTGAGAGAAAAAACTTAATTTCACAACAGCCCTGGAATTTCATTGATGGTCTCTTTCAGTAAGTTGTGTGCACCAAGTATGCAAGATGCAATTAAATTCTACATTTAAAAAAAAAGAGAAGAACAAAGAAAAAGATAAAAGCAGTCAAAAAGAAAGACTCATTTGTATAAATGTATCTGCAAAATCTGAAAACCATCCTTCTAAACAATAAACATTAAAGAATATGTTATACACATATTTTGGATTTCCACCATTCTCACTAGGGTAATCATTGACACATTTCATTTTCTAAGAGCTGAAAGTTGAGTTATTCCAGCACCAACCGGTGCCATTATGAAGCCTGGATGCAAGGCAACCAAAGCCTTTACGTCCCATGGAGTCGTGTCCTTCAAAATTGCACATGTATGCTCTCTAAAAATGGAGATGATATAAAATGTCAGGTCACACATTCCACCTAAGGCAATCATATACATCAGGTAGAGGCCGATGTCAACACGTGTCAACAGCTGATCTGTAGGTGTGTGTGTGTGTGTGTGTGTGTGTGTGTGTGTGTGTGTGTGTGTGTGCGTGTGTGTGCGTGTGCGTGCGGGCGTATGTGAGTGATTGTGTGTGATTGTGTGTGTTTGTGTATGTGTGTGCGTGTGTGTGCGTGCGTGTGTGTGCGTGCGTGTGTATGTGTATGTATGTGTGATTGTGTGTGATTGTGTGTGTTTGTATGTGTGTGTGTGTGTGTGTGTGTGTGTGTGTGTGTGTGTGTGTGTGTGTGTGTTAAGTGGAAGGATTTTAAGGATTTAATGGCAAGGGGATAATTGCAAGCAAGGATAACAGCAGATGACAGGCGGCTTAGAACAAAAGGGATTAAGGGAGATAACACACACTGTGATGGCACCCCATCTGGGAAATTTCAGTCGAGTGAATCCAAGTAATTTTCACTTCGAAGTTAGATCCAATGTAGGTGAATGTATATAGAGAACGGTGATTGTTTATCAGGTTTCCAAGCCAGGGGGCCGCCGCAGTTTGTTTATGACCATTACGAGGGAACAATTTCCTCTACCCTTCCCTTACAGCCGACCGTGGCGTGTCAGACATTAAAGTGGGGTCTTGTCAGTATGGAATACAATGGTCAAGGAGAGACTGTGACGCATCACTTCCCAGGGAATTGCTTAAGGGGAACAACACAGAGGATGTACGATTGAAATCTGAGATGAGTGCTTCACGATCTGGGGGTGGGGTCAACAGGTCGTTACGATGTGTCACAACCTGAGTGGTTCTTCCCATCAGCAATGGAGCTCAGCAAAAGCAAGGAGGACCTAACGTCCCATCAATTCGGACTGGACACGCAAGCGAAACACTGACTCGCCCCGAAGTCTCTGTAGAGACTGAGATTTGCCATGTAACTCATCTTTGATGCGCTCGCCCATCAGTGCTGTTGTCGCTAACCCTTCTGCTGTAAATGTTGTGAAACTCTACATTCCTCTGCAATTCTATACGTGCAAATCAGTGGACTTTTAAAATAAGTACGCTATATTATCGACGAACATTCGGTGATAAATTTGCTTTGACATATGAGACAAATCATCCATCAAGAGATGCTAATAAAGCTGAAACATTCATGAATTAAGGCTGACCTATCATTCAGTATTCGTATCGTGCATGTTTGATCCATGGATGGATCCCCCTGTGGGTTCGGGGTAAGAATTGACCCACCACGTCTCCCTCCGCGATTCGTAAGAGGCGAATAACTAGGGACACCGTCACTTGATTTGCGTTTACTGTAAGCTGTTCTGGTGATTTCCGTGCTTAATAGCCTTATATAGCCTACAGAGGCTGATAGGCCGTAAAACTTTTTCTATGTATCCATCCATCCTTGGATGGATATTGTATATTATGCACTCATTTGATTAAATCATCATTAATTGATTTATCGTGACCTGTTCTGGTTTCTATAGAAAGACGGCGCGAATGGAGGCAGTGACTGTTATGTGTGCAGGTCAGACCTCATCCAACATTTGATTGATAATCATACCTCTAGACTTAGAGGACGAATTTTAACAGCACATACACACACACACACACACACACACACACACACACACACACACACAGAGAGAAAGAGAGACCCAGAGAGAGAGAGAGAGAGAGAGAGAGAGAGAGAGAGAGAGAGGGAGGGAGGGAGAGGGAGAGAGAGAGAGAGAGAGAGAGAGAGAGAGAGAGAGAGAGAGAGAGAGAGAGAGAGGGCAAGCAGTCGCTGAACAAGGACAGTCAGTGTTTGCTCTCTGGTTGTCAAGCGAGACTGTTTGGTTTTAATATCCTGATACACTGACAAAGAGGTCAACAATCTGTGTTAATTCCCCGATCACTGGCACATACCCACGGCCGCACACTTACATATTCCCACACACACACGCACACACACACACACACACACACACACACACACACACACACACACACACCACACCATTTTGTCGCACCCTGCGCCTGAAAGAAGGTCCTTTTATCCAGCTGTTTGAATGGCTATGGTGCAAAGCTGAACGCTGAATGGATAACGTCAGTATAAACGCTGCAACGTCAATCAAAAGCTATAATGTGCTGGGCCTTTCGCGCCATTGAATTATACGTGTATGGAGCCTCCCGGGTATTGAGGGAAGTCATTTGAATGGGCTTTTGACATCATTCAGTGATTTGGGTGGTTGTACAAACCTTCTTGACGCCAAACGTCGGAGGCATTCACGTTGGGCCGCTTTTGGGCTGGGGTAAGATCTGACCACCGAGACTCCCCAAGCAATTCGTAAATGCCGAATAACAAGGCACACCAGACTGGGCTCACTCTTTCTAGAACCATCTCCAGTGTGTACGTGATCAACGGCCTCACACAGCCTGTGGAGGCTGATAGGCTATATGACTGCACCTTTTCATCCATTCTGGTTGGAGTATTTGCCTCAGTGACAAAGTGAACGACGTTTTAGCTGAGCCGATCCCATGACCTCACCGGAACTTTTTGGCTTCCATTTCCCGACATTTAGGTTTAGAACCCGTGTACGCAAGTGCACATCGAGGAGAACCAAATCGAGGAATACGAGATAATCTGTTTGTCTGTAGACCAATACACTCATACTCAGAATTTACAGTAGGTGCTCCACTGATGTGAAATTTACACCGCAACCTGTTATTATTAACTCGGGGGCAGCACTTATTACTTCCAAGGGCTTAACAGTAAACCAGGATGGATGGCTACCTCAGTGAATAATTTTTTTTTTTGCCTTTTTCATTTCTCTCACCAAAATATGCGCAGCCGCGGTAACTTAGTCCTGACACTGAATCCATTGCCGTAATGATGACACCTCCTTTTCATTAGCGGAATTACTCGTCTTTGCCGTAAGTTTCATTCGCATGAGGGACTTTTGTGTTTTGTACCAGGAGCTGTCAATGGCAACACAAAAGTTTTCATGCACGAAGTACGACATGGGTTGTATTGATATATTTGTTGTCATTAGAGTTAAACTCCCTCTCTTCATCCCGCCTTTTGGTCAGGGGGGAGAGGCTGAAACATGAGCATGCAGTAGACAGAATTACACGAATTAATCCTCTGTGGCAATACGTTCAATGACTGCGAAGTTATTATCCTGAAATTTAACCAATAATGATTTTTAAAAATTGAAAACCTTAAAGGTAAGTTATGCACAGAACATCAAGTACGCATCATATAAGTAATTTTGCCATATGAGAAACAGAGACAACATATGTAGCGTTTCTTGTGTCATTCAACTATACATATATTTAAGTTGTGGAAGTCATCATACAAAACTGTTCAAAGCATCACGACTTTTGAATGCGCCACGCAGTAGATTCCGCAAGGCCTTGCCGAAGGAAATCCCTCTCAAGGCTTGATTCCGGTGGTGAAGTTTAAAAAAGATCTCCATCATCATCAACTGTAAACAGTTTACGTGAATTATGTTTAAGTGTCAAAATAAAACTGCATTAACTTTCCGGTTGTGCATGCGTGCGTGCGTGCGTGCGGGCGTTTACAATCCAAAGAATCAACACTCATACAACCACTCAACACCACATTCCTATAAAAAAAAACTCACACACTACACACATAAACAAAAAACAAAAACTAAGATCCAGTAGAACAAATAGAACAAACTATACAATATACACAGCACTTGCAGGCCAGGTCAAGTAAGGCGAAACAGCTCAGCGGGAAAGGCGGATCGGAAGAGGTGGATCTTTAGAGAACTTTTGATCTGGGGCAGAGTGTCAGAATGATGGACTGAGCGAGGGAGACTATTCCAGGTTACAGGTCCAATATAGGAGAAGGCACGCTGTCCTTGAGTTTTCTTATTACGGCGGGGCACCTTAAGCATTCTAGAGTCAGCAACTGAGCGTAGAGATCTGGAGGGCGTGTAGACTGCAAGAATTTCAGTAAAAGCGGGTGGTGCGGTGTCGTCGATGGCTTCGAAGCACCAAGTAGGAAGTTTCTAATCTATCCTCTGAGAGATGGGGAGCCAGTGAAGTGTATGTAGGAGTCATGAGACATAGGTACGCTTGGGACATCGAAACACTAGCCTAGCAGCACAATTCTGAACTTTCTGGAGTTTGTTAAGCAGAGTGTCGGGGATGCCAGCGAGAAGAGAGTTTCCATAGTCGAGACGAGACAGAACAAGTGATGTGATGAGCGTTTTGGTGGCCTGCTGAGAAAGATAATGACGAATGGTACTAATTTTCCTTAGCTCATAATATGCTAACTGACAGACTTTGTTGACATGAAATCTCATTGACAAATTATCATCAAACATGACGCCTACATTTCTAACAGACTGAGAGAAGACGATGTCACTGTGACCAATGGTTAGTTTGAGAGCCTGATTCGATTTGCCTCCACCGCCCACCAGGAGTGCTTCAGTTTTTGAGTCATTGAGTTGAAGCTGTTCCGGGTCATTCACCGTTTCACGTCAGAGATACAGTGTTCGCTGGTAGAAAGAAGAGAATGGATTTGACTGGGATGGGAGGAGTTGTAGAGCTGGGTATCATCAGCAAATTCACTGTGAGAGATTGAATGACTGTTAATTACATTTGAGAGTGGTTGGCTGTACAGTAGAAACAGGAAAAAACACAGAACAGAGCCCTGAGGGACTTCGTACTTGAGAGGTGTAGAATTAGAAGCCAAACCAGAGATCAAAACAGTCTACGTTATGAGAGATATGAATGCAGGAAAGATAGTGCTAAGTTCCCAATGCCAAAAACGTTTCTAGACGGGTGAGAAGAATGCCATGGTCTATTGTGTCGAACGCGGCACTCAAGTCCAACAGAGTAAGAAGAGAAACTTTGGAATTGTCAGAAGCAACGAGAAGATCGTTTAGAACACGGAGCAGAGCTGTTTCGGTGGAATGATGAGCACGGTACACGGATTGAACACGGGCCAAAAGGTCATACTGGGACACGTGCTCCAGCAGCTGCTGCAAAGCTAACTTCTCTAACAATTTTGACAGAAAAGAAAGATTGGAGACTGGCCTATAATTACTAAGTTTGTTTGGATCTAGGTCCTGCTTCATCAAGAGCGGCTTAACTATAGCCTGCTTGAAAACACTAGGGAAGGTGCCAGTCTGGAAGCAATCATTGATCATCTGTGTCAGGACAGGTAGGATCTCATCAATGCACTCAACTAAGAGGGGTGTGGGAACAGGGTCAAGGTCACAAGAGGTAGGGTTCATACTGCGGATGGTCTTGAGGACCGCACTAGCCTCAACCGGGCTGAACTGAAGGAGGGGAGTACCCCTGAAGGATACTGGATCATCACTAACAGGCGCACCTGCATCAGCAGAAATGTCAACGCTGCTTAGAATATCTGACACCTTAGACACAAAAACGTCGCAAAAACATCTGAGGTAACAACGACATTGGTGAAGAAGGGAGAGTAGTACAATGGGGCCGAGTTGCGGCGCTACCTAGCCCAGCAAGATTTGCCTAGTCTCGGTCCAAGGCAAGAACTAGGCCAAAAGCAACGACCCACGAGATCTCGTAGTCGGAAGTGGAGAGAGCAAGGTGGCGGCCAGAATGCGAGAAACCTTGAAAAAGATCATTTTTATGGAAATGACGGACGACAGCGACGTTATTGCAGCTGCTTTCCTGTCAAACGAAGGCTTTGCAGTCAGTAGATATCTTGAGCAATGGGAGAACATAGCTGAAGTAGGGTGTTTAGGTAGGTTACCTACCTAAATAGTACAACAACACACACGACGACACGTGCATCGACTCATGAAATTAGTGGACTCCTCCACTTTCAGATTTGGCAGACATTTTGACTGACTCGGCCCGATCTGTGATCTAAATACCAGTTTTAAAGACATAACAAACACTCACCGGTCTGCAACTGCTACCAACTGGAAGTTGGGACGGTTACATTAAAAAATGTATCATCTAGAAACACAAGGCCAAGGTTTGTGTGTCGCACCGCCGTCATTTTTTCTCGTTATTCTCGCTTGGCGAAGCACCTCTCAGAGCTGCTTGCGAAGTCTCGCCTAGGAGGGTGAAAATGCACAGAATGAAGCGTATGTGAGTCAGCCAATCACGAGCCTTGAAAATAGACGCCGCCACGTGACCCAGATTTCGCACTCAGCTGCGCAAATTTTGTGCTCCGCGTGATTCGGGTGTAATACTGCCAATAAACGTCGTTTAGCTTAAGATTACACCCGAATCACGCGGACCGTTAAGGTGCATGGAGTACAGTACCGCCGAGCAAGACGTTTGTCACAAAACGCAGATACATTAACGCGGTCGGATCTTACCATAACTCCCCTGGCGTGCGAAGTCAGTCAGGGGGAGTGGCGGGCCCAGATAGCAAGCAAACGTTGGGCCAACGTAGTACCAACGTATGCACCTACCGTTGGCCAACGTTGGCGAGACAACGTTGGCCCAACGTAAAGTTGCACCCATGGAATTACGTTGGGCCAACGTGATGAGCCAACGTTAAGCCAACGTTAAGACAACGTTGCGCCAACGCTGAGCCAACGTGATGGGCCAACGTTGAGCCAACGTAATGTGCCAACGTGATGTGCCAACGCTTGGGCCCACTTGATGGGCCAATATTTCCTGCCCTTTTATATGGCAACTTTGGCAAGCATGCATCTTTTCATGTCATTTTTAGCTAACATGCAAGTGCATGCATAGAGAGGCAGCAGATGAACAAAGCAAAATCACAACAAAATGGGTTTTGACATTTGTTACACATTTAATTAATGGACGTTGAACTGGAGTAACACAAATTCCTACAATTGAAAAAAATTCATCTAAGTGCTAAAGTTTACATGTAGGTAAGAAAAAATGTGAATCCTGCATCAGTTCTGATACTCAGTACGTCTTTGCCTGACTGGTCAGAATTGTTATACTTAATATCGATCTTTGCAGAGCCACCATCAATTCAGCAAAAACATGTAAATAAGCTAAATTTACATTCAGTCATCAAATTCTAGTCAGTCACTCATTCCTTTCTCATCTCCTTTGTAGAAAGTTTAAGGTGTATGTGGAGACTGCTAGCACAGAGGATCCACAACAAGAAGGGCAACGCCCATATGACTCACATGCTTGACCTTGACCTTCAGGTGATCCTCAAGGACAAGGTCAAACAAATACACCTAGCAATGACATCATACACTAAGAAATGCTTTACACATTTTCCTACAAAAATACATGTGGCCTTGACCCCAAGGTCAAGGTCATCCAAGGTCATGCAACACAAAGCTGTTCATTCAAGACATAGGAAGCACAATGGTGCTTATTGACACTTTCTACCATGAGATATGGTCACTTTTAGTGGTTCACTACCCCATTTTGGTCACATTTCATAAGGGTCAAAGTGACCTTGACCTTGATGATATGTGACCAAATGTGTCTCGTGATAAAAGTATAACATGTGCCCCACATAATTATTAAGTTTGAAACAGTTATCTTCCATAGTTCAGGGTCAAGGTCACTTCAAAATATGTATACAATCCAACTTTGAAGCGCTCCTATGACCTTGACCTTGAAGCAAGGTCAACCAAACTGGTATCAAAAGATAGGAATTACTTTGCCCTATATACCATATATCGTTGAGGTATCCAATCTAAAAAACGTTAGAGAAAATTGAGAAAATGTGAAAAATGGCTGTTTTTAGACAACATTTATGGCCCCTGCGACCTTGACCTTGAAGCAAGGTCAAGTCACTGAGTATGTTTTTTGACGCCTTGTCATCATACACCATCATGCCAAATTGGTTGTTGATAAAC
>JAWQFJ010021412.1:0-5000 GCA_034096865.1 Theodoxus fluviatilis
AGCCAACAAGGCATCTTGTTTTCAGTTTGATGGGACTTAAGGACATATGCTGTGTCATTTTCAGGTTATGAAGTTTTACTCCTGCCATTGTCTTATTATGAGTTTTAATGCTCAGATGCGGAGGTTTTGTGCCATTGGCCATTGTAACATGTTGATTAAATAGTAGATGGAAGTTGTAGAAAAATTTCATTATATAAAATTTTTCTGATTTTAGGGAGGGAGGTGTGACGAAACCACGTTTTCTCTCTCTAGTTTATTCTCTAGTTAAAGGGGATGGGTTAAATCTCTGCCAGACAATAGTTGAGTATAGAGACAACTGCCAGACCAGTGAAGTAAGGAATAAGGAAAATTGAGTTGGGAGATCCGATTTTCAGTTCTTCACTGAGGGAAGGTCCAGAATCGAATGATGAAGTTGCTGCTGGAACATTCCAATGACGTTGATTTTTGAGTTGGACGTAATGTGACAGGATATTTGGAGAAAAGGTGAATTTTAAGCATGGGATCTATCTCGAATGACTACTGGATGGTAGGGCCATGAATCATGGATCGGGAGAGGTCGGGAGAGAAAGACCGGTGATCACCATGTGTAGGGAATAATCGAACAAGAGAGACCATTGGATAAGAAAGCCATGAGTCGTCATCCTACATTGTGATGTAGGTACCTTTTGGAAGCAATCAGTTATCATGAGAGAAGGACACGTGACTTAATTGTGACGAATGAAGGTTAAAAAACTTATAAATACCCTGAGAATAATGCGATGCGGCGCGCGTCAACATTTGTTTTTACTGAACAGACCCCCGTGGTACTTCGCGTCCTGTTCCGTGTTTTGAAGATAGATAATTACATTTAGGAAGAATTATAGGGACCCCTCTACCGTATCAATGTTAAACAAAGAATTCGAGAAATGGAAAAATGTGAGACCCTGTCGTTTGCGCCAGCGTGAACCAGTACACCTAACGGCTACCATAACCGTCACGAGACGTTGCCGTTGACTGGTAGTTCCTGATAGAATGAGAAATGATACAATTCCCTTCCGTCTCGGAGATTTGATGAGATTGACATGAAGTCTACCCATGTTATCTGTCTTCTATCATCGCAAGAACTGTCTCCTCCAAACAAGTCCGCTGGGATGAAGAATGGTCCCCATCCTAGCAATGGAAGTATTTTCATCGTGGTGATTCGATGACCGTGTGTCCAACCTGGATTATACCTGTTCTTATCCCCAGTTTCATCGAGCTGTGTTCCACACCGCTGGTGTAAGCGTGTGAGTGGATGGAGAGTTGGTGTGTGTGATCCTACTCCCAAAATGTTTCATCTAAACAGATAAGTACTTAATTTATAATCTGGTCTGGCAGAGGATTTTCTTAATTGGGATTGGGGTTTAGAGTTTATCCTTACATATATTACATTCATAGATTTTTATTTGTAAAAAGAAATTAAACCATTTTTGATTTCACATGATGGTCCCATTCTCTCATTGCAGACGTATACTATTCTTGGTTTGAATGAGTGAATGAAAGTGTGCGAGAAGTCTTTCTGGTTTATTCCCCTAGACAAATAACGAACCAGAGATAAACAATTTTAAAGGAAAAGACGTTCTCGTCACAGTGCCGACTGCAAGAATCGACAAATAAATCTGCAACACCTATATATATATATACATTGTGGAGTAGCGTCGTGTTTGCCACCACAGCAGATTACAGAATGAACATCTCTGTGTTTTTGTAGTCACGCGAATGATTATCAAGCAGTTGTCACAAACATACGGTTTTGCCACACTTCGGGAGTGTGGCTATAGTAAATGATAAGCTGGAACAATCAAATCACTTATCTACTTTGATAGTCAGTTACTGCTGTCATGAATCGCCTATCCACATATACCGATACAGTCATTGAGACAACACTGGATTAGAGTCACTGATTGTGTGGGAAAACCAAACAGGTAATATGATAAAATATATAACTACGAATACATATGCACAAATGCACGTGTTCTTACTTATGCGCACGCGCATCTACACACGCACGCACACACAAACACACACGCACATACACACACACATACACACACACACACTCACACACTCTCTCTCTCTCTCTCTCTCTCTCTCTCTCCCTCTCTCTCTCTCTCTCTCTCTCTGGAGGAATCAGTGATAACACTAATAAATGCTGATGTTTTGATAAACTAAAAATAAATAAAGATATTAAGAAAATGAGTCATTGTTGCTTATCTACGCACCTCAGAAAGACTTGGACTGAACAGCCACGTTTATGTCACAACAGCGTCACCAGTTAACTCATACAGAAAACATTTTACGAAAGTTATTTTGTGTCACAGCTGTGGATCTGATGCATGCGTCTCCACAAAAATAACGTGTCAACTTGCACAATGTGCGTACATGCTTTCATTTGACTATTACGAGGTTCCATGAATTCGTCGTATATGTTTGCAACGTATTCATGCTGTTGAAAATGACATTTTGGGGGGCAAGACATCACCATCACAAAGCTGTTCTGCACAAGCCAAGCTGTGGTATTTGTCACTTCACAGCAACGGGCTCATTTACGATACACGCCATCCAAAGTTTCTTTTTCCCAATCAAAAAAAGATAACACAATGATGTCAAGAATGCAACACAGAAGTATGTCTGCTTCATCGATTGGATCCATCAGAAAACCTGTAAGTATTGCCACTGAGGGCTGGCATACAAAGCAAACAGTAGCTTTAAACGACAGCTTTGTATTACATTATGTTCGTTATTAGATCAGAATAAACGTGAGAGTAATATTTCAATGCCAGCCGGCTTATTTGAGTGTATCCAAATGTGGACAAATATCCTCATACTTGTGTCTTTCAACCCTCTCTCTCTGTCTCTGTTTGTCTGTCTCTGTCTGTCTGTCGCTCTCTCTCTCTGTCTGTCTCTCTGTCGCTGTCTTTCTCTCTCTCTCTCTCTCTCTCTCTCTCTCTCTCTGAAATATGATGTATGCCTCATGGTGTGCTTTATTATATGTAATGGGCTGAAGGCCCTTTCAATAAAGAGTTCAGCACTGTTCAGTTTTCTCTCTCTCTCTCTCTCTCTCTCTCTCTCTCTCTCTTTCTCTCTTTCTCTCTCTCTCTCCCTCTCTCTCTCCGTCTGTCTCTATATCTCCGTGTCTCTTTCTCTATCTCTCTGTGTCTCTTTCTCTCTCTCTTTATATATATTTAATCTCTCTCTTTATCTCTATCTGTCTCTTTCTCTTTTTCCTCTCTTTCTTTCTGTCGCTCTCTCTCTCTCTCCCCCTTCTCTCTCTCTCTCTCTCTCTCTCTCTCTCTCTCTCTCACTCGCTCGCTCGCTCACACACCTGCATGAACGCACGCTTGCGCACACACAACGTGTTTGGAACCATCAGTAATAATGATAATAATTGCTGATGTCATGATACCCTATAATGATTACGCAGCTGAGTCATTATTGTTGACAGGAAATGGTAATCTTTACAGTGTTGTTGACACCAATAGATTACAAGATTACGGCACAACACAAATGTTGGACTGATTAATCATTCATTTGTCGTGACATTTTGCATTAGTAAATAGTTTAAGAAAATAATACAAGAAAGGTTAGTTCTCGTCAGATCGGTGACACGGATTCATTCTACTCCATAAGAAGATTAGGCATGCCCCTGCTTAAACTGTGTCCATTTCTTCATCGTCCATGACGCTTTTGCACCCAAATTATGACGCACGCATGTCTTGTAAAAATCACATATTGTGATGTCTAGTTTCCCCATTGTGAACTAGTTCCGCACGCGGCAAATTGTGTAGTTTATTTGATTTGCAGCAAACAGTGTGTTTACAATACACATCGGCAAATCGTACCACTCTATCCAAACGTTTCAAACTGTTTTCTCAAACAGAAAAACGAAATCACAACTGAAAAAGTACACATGACACTGATGTCTGTCATATTCATCATGTATATGCATTAGAAAACATTAATAAATCGCTACATTTGAATGACGAACAAGGCAATAATACCTTTGGGCAACTGCTTTGAGCAGCACACGGTTTCAAGTTTGGTCAGAATGGATGTGAGAATGTATTATCAAACCACTACTACTTCCTTGTCTGTGCCGAATTTAGATTAAAAAGCCTCCTGTTTCTCATACTTTTTCAGCTCACCAATCTCTCTCTCTTTCTCTTTCTCTCTCTCTCTTTCTCTTTCACTCTCTCTCTCTCTTCTTTCTATTTCTCTCTCTCTCTCTCTTTCACTCTCTCTCTCTCTCTTTCTCTCTCTCTTAGCGTGCCAGAATTTCGAACGCATATATTCAAACATTGAAGTTTGTGTGAGTACCGAAAGGGTTTTCATCCCAACTTAGAATTGATACATTTAATCTAAATCGTTATTCCTTTGCTACAGAATAAAATGCACCTCTTGCTTATTTGAACTTTAGAACAACTTGATCCATATCTAAATGAAAATGTTACACATTCATTATGCATTGTCATCCTAGAAATAAAATAAAACTTTTTGGGGGGTTCAGTTCGTGACGATGGATGAATCTATCTGTGCTAGTAATATGTACATTATTTTCTATGAAATCATGGGATGTTTACATTATCCTGTGAGAGGGATTAATATTTTTACAGCTTTCTTCTCTTTGCTACAATTATTATTACGTTTTATTGTCAAGATTTGAAAGATTACACTCCTCCCTGCCTAACCGACTACACTTGTAACAATACGTTTCTTCTATCATTTAACGCAATTCTAATCGCTCAATGTTTATTCTTTCGTTTTCTCTTATTATCTTTGTTTCTTTCTCCCTTATCACACACACACACACACACACACACACACACACACACACACACACACACACACACACACACACACACACGCACATTCACGCGCACACACGCACACACATGCACACAAATACACGACGCACGCACGCACGCACGCACGCACACACTCACACACACACACACACACACACACACACACTCATGTGTTTT